>PVKE010035810.1:0-16698 GCA_004027555.1 Craseonycteris thonglongyai
AGATTGAGTTAAATTATACAATAGGCATGAGGTTTGGCAGAGGGGCAAGGGAAACTAAATACTTGTTAATGGAATGTTCTAGTGAACAACTGGATTCATGGTTCTGGTGCTTAGAGAAAATTTGTGCTGAAGATTTAGAAGCATATGCCGCTGAAGCCACTGTTCCAAGCAAAAAACAGGAAAGAGTGGAAGAGTGAGCACTAATATCTAAGGTATAGGCAGAGAAAAAAAACTTCGCAAGACACTGTTGATACATTGAAGGAAATGAAATCATGTAAAAAGACCACATACTAAAAATGTACATATGGCATCCACTGCCCAGGTGCTAATTTCACAGGTATCATCACTCCTGGGCCTCCATCCAATTCTGCTGACAATTCAGGTATTCTGAAACCTCTCCCAAAGCACAGTCACATGGCCTGCTAGGTCTCATCGAAAACAGGACTCTGGTCAGAAGTGGCTATTTTGTATGTAGTTACCATGCTTTTGGCCTCTATTTGCTTAACTAGGCAGATGGGTAGAGAAATTCCATAACCCTCAAATAAGTCCCATTATACTGCCTAAAACTTTACAAAGCAAGTGGTTCACTTAATTGTTGAGATGGCTTGTAAGAGCCACCTATCATTCATACTTCAGTATAGATTAATTTAATCAGACTATTTTCTAACGTTAGACACTAAAGCCCTGGGGGAAGGAAGAAGCAGAGAAGACTAACTTTTAACCATGAAATTCTTTAAGAAAGGGCAAACTAGAATGGTTTGGTGAGGGGTATTTTGTTCAAGGCAGAAACATGCAGGCTCCAGTCAGGTTATTACAGAATATTAGATGCTATTTGATGGGAAATATGCTATCTATTGGCATAGGCATAGAAATGTTATTTATGAAGGAAGTGTATGCCAAAGATCATGAATTTGCCTGAGGTCAACCCTTCAGACTTCTAGGCACTAATATTTTATCTTATCTCTCTGCTGGCAGTGAACAGCAAAATAGTGAGGTAGTACAATTTTAAATAGTGAGGTAGTACAATTTTAAGGTGTCTTAGTTTGAGTTCTTGTGCATTTTAATAATTAAACAAATTTAGTTTATAAATTTAATATTAAATAAGTATAATTTATTTTAGGCTATCTATGTACCTGGCTTAGATAGCTAACGAATAAGCACTGGTATTAGATTTCTAATAATTGGCTTGCTATCATGACAACCAGTGACAATACTTCTGCTAATAAACATATAAATCAAATTATAAGCATCAATTGCAAGTCTAAGCCTTATAACTTTATTAATAACTAATATCTATTATTTACTATGTGCCAAGAACTAGCCTAAGCAATTTAAAATATGTTAATGTATTTAATATAAATATATGAGGGCTGTCCAGAAAGTATCCAGCCATAAATGCCTCTATTTTTCATTTATGGCTGGATACTTTCTGGACAGCCCTCGTATATTTTTCCATTTGCTGAATTAAAAAAAAAATGAATTTAGGACTGGCATAGAATAAAACTTCTGACATGAAAACATATTGCATGTTCCTGAAATAGACATTAATACCTGATAACACTTAATAATTGCTCATTAGGAAAGCTGTCCATTAATAAGGCCTATCTTTAGCAAAACTAAAACCACTTTGTTGCTTTAGCTTTCCTAGTCTGACAATGCAATAGCATCAAACCACAATTAAATATAGTAAAGACAGCACTGCATGGATAGATCAGTATCATTGGTTACAGCTGTTAATTTCATTCTTGGTACCGCATAAAAACAATTAAGCTAATCACATCCAATTATTGAATAAATCATCACTTTTAAAAATCACAATTCATTAAGTGATGTTAATTATGGTCCTTGTCGAACACATTTATTTGATAAAGGCTATTTACAGTGTGTATGGTTGAGCATGTACTATTTATAGTTATGGATTCCTGCCTTAAGACATGAGGAGATACGTATTTACCCCAACTTGCAGATGATGAAACTGAGGACATAATAGGTTGAGCAACTTCCCTTAAGTTATACTAGTAAGCATGGTACCAGGATTTGAATTCAGGCAAATCCATAGCTTACATTCCTTTCACATACACTGACTTCCTACCGGTGTGTAATATTTGATGTAAAGGTCTCATTTTCTCTAATTTATGTCACTCAGGGTTGAAAACGTACCACCGTTAGGAACTACTTCAACACATGCTTTTCTTAGATGATTGCTAATAAAACTTACTTGCCAGCTCATTGTGGGACAAAAATCTCTTACACACTATTATTGTTTTCACTTTAACACTAAAAGGCAGTTCAAGTTAAGCTTTAAAAAGTATCAACTTAATACTGAATATTTAGAAATATGGTACACACAAACACCATAGTAATATAAAATGCATATAATTTTAAACTACTTTCTTATGAACATAGATGGCTGATAGCTTCTAACAGGTAAAATTTTGGACAAAGGTACCAGATATTTTGGGGGATTCATTTTAAATACCATTTAGTCATGCAGACAGGTTTTTAAGAAAATAAATATGACAAATATTTTAATTTCTGAATATAAATTGACATACAAATCTGTATTTAAAAATTTTTCACTGAAGCATCTTTAAAGAAGCATTTTGCAACATGTTAAGAGCTCAAATTAGATGTAATGAAAGCCGACAGATTTTAATATTCACATAAAAGTAAAAATAAATGTATTTTATCCTCCAAGTCATCAATCTCCTAAAATTACTGGAATAATTATGATGTTTCCAATTCTGAATGTTCACCAGGAAACCCATATAAGCAATATAAGAAAAACTGAATCTTTCTTTCTGAGAAGCAGTGAAGGAGTAAAATAATTGCCTGTTGGGATTGTCAAAGTTTTCCTAGAATTTTAGGGGAGTAGATTCTTTTGTAAAAGAGAACGAAAACTACATCATTTACTACCACACAAACCTGTAAAAGCTTTCTTTTCCAAACTTAAGACACTTGCAACTCTGAACCAGAGGTTAGTGAACTAGGGGAATATGTGCCCAGCCTCCATTTTCCCAAAAATGCAGTTGCAAAAGAAAAAAAAAGTGGTATTACCTTTTTCACTTGAACAGCTTAAATAAAATTTCTATCACGAGTTTAAAGAGAAATAATCATCTTATACGTAAGCAAGCTCAATGAAACTTAAAATGGAATACAGCAGGTCCTTGAGAAACATTTCCTTCAACGTCCTCTCTCACGTTATAAAGTTGACAAGAGAAAAAAGATTGATTCCCAGGTGGGGCTGCTTTGTTTGGAGTTCGCACATATTCTCCACATCTGTGTGTTCTCGAGGTGCTCTGTGTCCTCCCACACCCCAAAGATGTATATAGGGCTAATGGGCGTATCTAAACTGTCCTAGTCTGAGTGGGTGTGACTGCACCTTTTGACTGAGGGATGTCCTGTCCAAGGTTGCTGCCTATGTGCGCCAAGCTGCAGGAAGCAGCGGAATCCCCATGACCCCTGAGCTGAACTAAGGGGGTTGGAAAATCATCTTTTTATTAATCTTTCTTAAATGTACACATAGCTTACATTTATTTCAATGTTTTATAATGAAAGTGTTTTCAGTCTTTATTTAGGAGTTTGGTGATGGGTGACTAGAAATATGCTGTAGGAACTTAGCTCTTGTTTATATCAATTACCTGATGGTAAATAGGTTTCATTATAGACATTTCGCTTACAGTTTCCAAGAACCTATGGATGATGTTATGCGAGGACTTACTGTATGTACTACTTATGAGAAGGGCATATGCCTTAATGAAACTTAAAACATCAAAACTTAATTGGGTTATATTAACTCACTTAAAAAGTAAACCCTGATCACACATTAGAAACACTCAAGAGAACTTTTAGAAAAACTTACGGCTCCACCCCTAAAAAATTAAATATTTCACTGTTGGGGGATGGAGTTTATATTAAGAACCCTCCAGATGATTCTAATATAAAGTGAGGGTTGGTGAACATTGATTTGGAAAAATTATTAATTTCTCAGGGTGAATTTGATTTAAATAAATTAAAAATTCAAATATATGAGTGCTTCCTACACGGTAGGCACGGTTCGGTTAACAAGGAAATTTTTTTTTCTATAAAAATAATTGGATAACATTAACATATCTTTCATCTTTTGAAGTTATAGAACTGCATTAAAACATAACTTAAAACTTTTATCATAGTCTGCTGTCATGAAAGATTTCTGCTACTTTGTTCAACTATCTTCACTTGCTACTATAACAAGAGATCACTGACATTTTTTTCCTGAAGATATGTGAAAAGAACATTAGAATGTCACAGATTTCATTTTTCAAGTCACAGTATATGTGGTATTCTCCACATTATACCTGGAGTCACAAAGCCATAATTTAATTAGCTAGCATTAAGTGTCAGTGCTTGCTTTAAAATGCCTTAAAAAAAAAAATCTGAAAGCCTCAGGGAACCTAGTTAGAGTGGGTCTTTAATGCATCCATGTATCCTGTGACATGTTTATAAAATATATCTTTAAAAAAGTTACAAGAGTATGTAATACAGAATTAAAAACTATCTCAAAAGAAACAGAAATAATTTTAAGTACTACATAATTAGATATTTGTTACTAAAGTGGGACAGCTTTAGGTTTAACATTTTAAATGAAAACCAACTTTAAGTATTACAACATGCATTTAAAAATAAAATTAAGATTTAAATTAATAAATTTGATTAGTATCTATTCTTTAGCCTAACAATTTTCAGGTTTAAATGTGCTTAAACCAACTGACCAATTTATTAATCCCATATTAGGCTAATTATCATTTATATCTGGACAGCAGACTAAGAATGATGGAATTATGGTTAAACTGTAATATATAAAAGAATGCAAGATCAATTATTGTTCATACTTGAAAGAATTAAAACAGTTTTAGGATGTTTATAAAAGCTCAGTAGTCAAAATAAATATTTAATAAAAATATACACCATAACAACGTAACAAAAACTTAGTGTTTAAAAATAGACTTTGTCATATCGTTTGCCTTCAGTTAAACAGAACTCAATTTAGTTGCTTAAGGTATCTGAAAGTGATTAAGGTGTGTTCTTGGAAATAAAATTTAAATTTAAATAACACTACAGAGATAACACTAAGATGAAAGAGAAACTTACTATGTTTTAACTCAAAGGTTCAAACAGTTATAGTTATCGAGACTTCTCAGTATGATTATGATCCTAAGAAACATGAACAGTTTTTGAAGAGTGTAAGTCAAAGATAATCATTATGTGGTTCATGCTGTGGAATTCTTAGTAGGTAAAAAAAATGAAAATACAGTATATATGAGCACCATTAGAAATGTGTTGATGTGTTTATATTTACAACTTTACCTCATTAAAAATTAAATTCGAGAGTGAAGGACAAGCACATAATTGTGAAAATACATTCTTAAACTCCTATGTCACATGACACTTAAAAATGTTTCACCTGACATTCCTCCTAAAAATCACCAAAAGAACACAACCAAAAGCCAGTATTCTTTTGTAGTGCAAAATCTCTTGATTAAACAGATCACTGAAGAAAAAAGAATGTGTTCTTAGCCAGATTCCAAAAGGTAAAGAAAAATTAACCTACTAATAAATGGGAATTCATAGAATAAAATAGCAAATGTAGGATATACCCCCAACAGATGATCGTTCAGACCTCAGACTATTTTTAATTGAGTGTAGTTAAGATTATTCTGCAGAAAGAATCTTCCTCCTACTATAAAACATAACTTAGTATTTCTGCTGTCCCGTTTAAAATGGTACATATGGTCAGCCTAGTCATTTCTTATATAATACATACTCTGGGGTAAGAGAGGTCTTTAATAAAAATCTTATTTCGATCCTATGCAGAGGCAGCTCATGATGTGATTGTTATGAATCCTTGCTATTTTTCAAACCTTCCAGTATAAGCTGTCACATGATACAGACTGAGTTCTTTGAAACCACTGTAGCATGATAAAGAATAATGCTATTCACCATTTAAAATACGCTCAATCTCTTCTAGTCTTTTTAAAGCAGCCACTCTTTTCTTCTCAATTTCTTTGATTTCTTTCGTTGTTTTGTGGGGGGTCTCTTGGTCTGTATTTTTTTCTAACTGTTCGCTGGGTTTAGATTGACTTTTACTATCACTTGTCTTTATTATATGCGTGGGCCTGGGTTCACTTCTGATTTCTTCTACATTTTTAGCTGGAATTTTTTCTCCATGTACACCTGAAGTTTTAACAGCTGGAAATATTGGCTGTTCTATTAAAGTAGATGAAGAAATTTTATCCCTGACTATATTCAAATGACGTTGAATATATTCTTCATGTGGTGCTAATGCCAATGTTTCAACCAGGCAACTTTCAGCTTTTAATAATTCCTTCTCTTCAAAATAAACAACACAAAGATTGTGTTTTCCTTGCACATTGCTTGGATCCAACTCTATAATCTTTTCAAAACATTTTTTTGCTCCAAGTATATCTTTCTTCTGGTTCATCAGAATGTCTCCCTTTAAAATGAGACCCTTAATATGGTCAGGATAGTATCTGAGTAACTTTTCCAAAACTGGCAAAGCCATCAGTTCCTTTGCAGTCTGAGAATACAACAGAGCCAGATTAAACAAAGCACTTCTGAAGTCAGCTTGCAATTTTATGGCTTTCTTCATCCACATCTCTGCTTCAGAGTCCTTTTTGTCATCCATGGCCAGCATTCCCAGGTTGAAATAGCCATTAGCGTCTTGTGGCTCTTCATTTATATAGCTTAGAAGCCGTTTTCTAGCTTCAGGTCTGAGTTTAACCTCACCTATAAACAATTTTTTTTTTAAAGAAAAAAATTACATTGTTAGTAAGCATATCTGGGGATAAAAGACACTTTCATAGTTTATCTAGTTAGATTACAAAAAGACAACATCAAAACAACTAATTGCTCTATCTAAATCTAAAAGCAGAAAGTGAAAACTATGAAGTCATCATAGGAAAGAAAGACTGTGTTTCGAACATTGAAATGACAGCTCATTTCCTTTCCTTTAAGCAGTAAGAGTACCTCAAACACCAAAAGGGGCAAAATATCTCAATAATTCAGAAGCTAACTGGAGTAGCAGAAGGATAGAGAAGTCAAAGGAAAAGGCCTGGGATTTGCCAACAGACATATATACTCAATCTTGAGTCTGTGAACTTTGTAACTTTATACACTGAACAAGTTGTTTAAATTCTCTGGGTTACCTTACTAAATTTTCTCAGAATTACATGAGATGTACATTACAATGCTTAGCAAACATTAACTGTTATTAAACAAAATGTTTCAATCTTAAGAAATAAGATTTATTGTATATTATTTCAGTTTAGAATATTTCAAAGGTAAAAATATACCATTAAGTATAAAGCTTATAAGTATAAATATAAATTGGGATTTAGGAAAAAAATATTTAAGATAATTTCTACAGCAAATAAATACCAAAAAATCAAGTTCTACAACTATAAACCTTAAGGTACAATCTTGTGTTCAATTACGAGCATCATTTATGATTACCAAGGATAACGAACTTTACAAAAATATTAGCACAGCTCTAAATTTATACTTTTTAAATACCAGTCATAAAGACTTCCCTCTATTCTTTTATTTGACAATATGTTAAAAAAAGAAAACTTGAATTTTGAGGCTTGAATTGTTATCTTGGACTAGTTACTAATCTGTAAACACGAAGTTGGGGGGTAGCTCTTAGATCTATTTGGTCCTCACTCTCTAATCTATTAAACAGAAGCTTGGCATAAGTAAACTCAAAGGACCTCTTTAGCTCAAAAATAATATGATCTTATAATTTACTCATTTGTTGCAAAAGTTCATAAAAGTACATAAGAACTAAAAAATGTAAAGGTATATTTTTCCAAGCATAAAAATTAAGATGATAAATCATATATACTGCCCTCTTAGTACTAAAATGTCTATATATCTAAGATCCTGATTTACTGTAGTTAATAATTTAGTTTTGTTAAGTTAATAGAAAATACAGGAAACTATAGTATCTTAGAAAATAGTAAAATGATAAAAATGATACCAAAAGTATTGTGATCTTGAAAATCAGGAGAAAACAGAATATTTTTTCTAAAACATGTAATGCTTTTGGATCCCTAGAAATTATTATGTTAAATTTTATTTTGTTGTTTTTTACAGAGAGAAAGACAGAGACAAAGACAGAAAAAGGGGAGTGCCCAGAGCAGTCTCCATAGTTGAATGTTATCAGTTTTCAACAAGGTTTTGTTCCACATAGGTGGGCGGGGGCCATGCAGGGTGGGAACCAGGCTGGGGGCCTCCTGCATGGGAGGCATGCCCCCTCAAGCTAGGGGCCGAACGTGGGGGAGGGGGCGAGAGAACTGAACTGAGGGTCTCCTGCACGGGAAGCACACCCCAGTTTGGCATATGGGTCCACACAGGATGGGGCTGGGACTCAATCCTTGAACCCCAGGGTTGCAAAGTGAGGGCTTAACCCACTGAGCCATCCTGGCTTCCCCTATGTTAAAACTTTTACAAGTTCAGATTATTTAAGTAGTACATTTATATACAAGAAATTATATTTCCATGTATAAAATGACAGAATAGATTAATAAGGCATTGCTTAATAAACTGCCTAAAAAATCAGTCTTAAGATATACCAAAAGAACTAACAATTAATATCATCATATATGTCAGTGAATATTACTTGACAAGTTTAAGCATGCTAAATATTCTTATAAATAATTTATAATTTTGATATAAATGAGGGTATGTCCAAACTTTTGGCTTCCCTGGGCCACAACAGAGGAAGAGGAATTATCTTGGGCCACAAACAAAATACACTAACACTAATGATAGCTGATGAGCTTTAAAAAAAAAAAAAAAAAAAAAAAAAAAAAAAAAAAAAAAAAAAAAAAAAAAAAGGTTGCAAAAAAATCCATTTTAAGGAAGTTTATGAATTTGTGTTGGGCCACATTCAAAGCTGTCCTGGCCACATGTGGCCCATGGGCTGCATGCTGGGCCAGCTTGCATTTTATCCATTCATAAAATGTTTGGTATATGTAATATAATTTAAGGTTTTATTACATTTCAAACTACAACTGTTTAAATATAGAAATACTGTGAGTACACATACCTGATTCCTGCATCACTATAGCAGAATTGAATAATGCTAGCTTATGCTTTGGATTTAGTTCTAATGCACGATTAAAGTTTTTTAGGGCTTCATTTGGTTCTTTAAGTTCAATATAAACAATTGCCAAGTTGTACCAAAGATCTGCGTTATTTCTGTCCAATTCTAGTGCTTTAAGATATGCTTCTTTTGCTTGAAGAGGTTTATTCATTTTTAAAAGCAATTCTCCTCTGTGGAAAAAACAAGCACAAGCTTTACTTAAAACAATACCATGTCAGTCTATAGATCTATTTTTTATATGTTTTAAGTTTTTCCACATAGCCACAGTTTTTTTAGTTTTGTTTTCCTTTTAAATCAGGCTCTTAAGAGTTTTATTTAAAAATTAGCCATCTGGCCAAAGCAATCCTGAGAAAAAAGAACAGAACTGGGGGTATCATACTCCCTAACTTAACACTACACTTCAAAGTTCCACTAATCAAAAATAGTATAATATCAGCAGAAAATAAGACATGCAGAACAATGGAACAGAATTAAGAGCCCAGAAATAAACCCACACATATGTGGACAACAGATTCGAGAATATACAACAGAGAAGGGACAGTCTCTTCAATAAACGGTTTTGAAAAAATGGACAGCCATACGCAGAATAAAACTAGTCTATCTGACACCATACACAAAAAACTGACTCAAAATACACTAAAAACTTGAATGCAAGATCTGAAACAATGAAACACATAGAACAAAACATAGGAGCTAAGCTTATATGGATCTTGGTCTCAGAGGGTTCTGTGAACTTGACCTTAAAGGCAAGAGAAGTAAAAGTAAAAATAAATGAATGGAATTACAAAGCTTCTGCACAAAAGAACAGAACAAAACAAAGCAAAAACAAAGAGGCAACCAACTGAATGGGAGAAGATATTTGCAAACAACTCCTCTGAGAAGAAGCTAATATTCAAAATATATAGAGAACTCATATAACTTAACAACAAAAAACAGTATGACTAAAAAATGGGTAGACAATTTTCCAAGCAAGATGGCCAACAGACGTATGAAAAGTTGTTCAACATCACTAGTTATTAAGGAAAGGAAAATCAAAACCCCAAATGAAATATTGTAAAAAAGACAAGAAATAACAAGTGTTGACAAGGGTGTAGAGAAACAGGAACAGGTACCCTCATACACTGTTTGTAGGAATGTAAATTAGTGCAACCACTATGGAAAACAGTATGGAGGTTTCTCAAAAAATTAAGAATAGAACTAACAGACGATGTAGCAATCCTTCTCCAGGGTACTGACCCCCAAAATATAAAAAAGTAATTTGTAAAGGTATATGTACCCCTATGTTCACTGCTGTATCATTTACAAGAGCCAAGACATGAGTGATTAGATAAAGAAGATGTGGTATATATATATATATGCAATGGAATACTTTTCAACCATAAAAAGGAATGAGCTATTGCCATCTGTGACAACATGGATGGATGTTGAGATTATGTTAAGTGAAGTAAATCAGATGGAATATGACAACAACAAAAAAATGGTTTCACTTGTATGTGGAATATAAAACAAAAAATCATGAAAAAACTAACAAAACAGACAACAAACTCATAGATACAGACAACAGAATGGTGATTGCCAGAGACAAAAGAGGTTGTGGGGAGGACAAAGGGACCAAATATATGATAACAGAAGGCAACTGAATTTGGAGTGGGGACCACACAATAGAGGACACAGCTGTCAAGTTATAATCTTGTATATCTAAAAATTATATAATGTCATTAACTAATGTTACCTCAATTTTAATAAAAAACAGCAACAAAAATAATCTGAAATTGTCCTCATACCTGAACTCATGATTCTGGCAAATGTGGCTTAATATGTTTTCAAATATTACTAAAGGAAGGAAAAAACATGCCTGATTTTAGACAGCAAGATGTGGCAGGTATCCAAGAAAGAGGAATAGAGAAAATATATCCTCTGAATATATCTTGAAAGGAGTCGGACTTAGTCTACATCAGAAAATAACAGCAACTGGAGTGGGAGATCAACTTATCAGGAGACCAAGTACTGTAATAGTATTTGAAGAAGGAAAATAAATACAGTACTGCTGGAGAAATTCCAGTATTTTAGTCTTTTAAAAGTCTTACTATACAAAAAGCAGAACATATAAAAACTTTTTAGCCATTCTTATGTTAATTTTGTCTTCTTATGACTATGTGTTGAAAACAAAGACGAAAAAGCTGACCAAGGAGGGCAGAAGGGGCACTAGCGCCACCTGCGGACATTTTTGAGAAACACACCTGGAACTGAGGATCACAATTTGAAAACTATTTTACAAATCTTTCTAATATGTTTCTATTTCCTGTTAGAGAGCTTAAAAAAGTCATTTTGATTAAGTACATATGTGCAAATCAATTTAAGTAGCAATATGAAAGTTATTTTCAATATGCTATTCTTTCTTAAAGTATCTGCATAGGAATGAAATCAAATATACAACTATTAATATTCTCAATTAAGCAACTTCTACAATGGGTATTTTTCCAAAATGGTATGCAGATACTGGTGAATAATTCTTTATGGATTAACACATGACAGGTCTTATTTATATATGAAACTCTACTAAACCCAGAAATTCTCAAATAGTACTCGATAACGCTGAACAAATACGGCCTCCAACTTATGAAGAGACCAGAGTTATGAAATTCTGAATGCATTTTCCTAGTAGAAACAGTATTATGAGTTATGATTAAGTTTCTAGGCTGGGCTACAAAACAAAGTTTAACATACTATTTTCCTCAAGTATGACATCAACTATAACATTTACATGGGAAAATATATTAAGTTCTAATGTTATCACACCCCGTTTTGTTTTTTTTTAATGACAACTAAAAAGTTTCTTTGTGACAGATAAGGGTATCAATAACCAGTAAATTCTCAGTATTTATTTAGAAAACCTTCTGAGAGTTGGATATGAGAAATACTATTTATTATAAAACGTAAGTTTCAGTTATTTTAAATAAAATGAATTTGGTGAGAAATAAATGAAACTAAGGAGATTCTTCTAACCTTTCTTTCATATATAATTTAAAGTTTGCAATTTTAAGTATGGACTCCTTTGTCAATTTCAAATCAAATATGGTCAGTTTAAAACAGGCTATGTTTCTATGTTCTAGATTGCCAATTAGGATTACTGAGAAAAAAAGCCAATTTAGTAAAAGTAGTCAAAATGTACATATAAATATAGCTTCGATTTTCTATGATAGCTGAGAGTGAATTACAGCACCTGCTAATATAAGCCTGCTTGAAGTCAGGCCTCATGCTTATTGCTTGTCGATAGAGATGATCTGCTTCTTCTAGTCGGGACTCATTTGCTCGGATCAGGTTGGCGAGATTGATATAAACATTTAGGTGGTTAGGGGCAATTCTGGCTGCATATTTTTTACCAGGAATAATCTGTTCAGGAGAAAAGGCATTTTAATAATATGATATTTCATTGCCAAATAAAAGTCAAAAGTAAGTAGGGCTAGTAACTTATTTAAAATACACATAGAATGTAAAAGGATACTACTACTTTCACTGCTGTAGTAAAATAAATCATAAAAATGTGAAAGCATCTATAGATAGTATTTACAAATTTAAATTAAAAAAATTTTGTGACACCAAAGGATGTATTTTTTCATTCATGCCGGTTCAAGAGAACATGATTAGCTTTTTATTTACAGGTATATGTATCATTTCATGAAGTCATATAAGTCAGAACTTTTAGAGGCTAAGGTCTCTTAGTATGTTTATGTCAGACCAGGAACAGAACTCAACTCTTTTATCTCAATCTAGTGTATTTGTTAGAACAGGTCAACTTTCCTGTAGTCAGCAAAATATTTTCTGGCTTTGACAATAGGATAGTTACTTTATTTCAGAGTTATACATAAAGCTTCATTTGTCTGGTAGAGTTAGAAAATAAAATTCTCTTATTAAGTGATTATGCATGTTAAATGTTATTATTTATAAAATATATGAACCCAAATTTTCACTAAACATAATAAATTGCATCTGATAAAAATCTATATCAGATACAATTTAACATTAGAATCTTAGGACTAAAATAATTCTTAAGATACCATGTGGTCCAACTTTGTTTCTAAAACATTTATCAAACTATCTAATCATTTTAATATTACTACTATTATTAATATAGTATTAATATATACTACATTTGAGAAAAACATTGCCCAGGGTAAAGTGTCTTTTCTGATGATGCATAGCTGGTCAAGGGCAGTATCAGAGTTTCCAACTCTGACACTTTCTTTGTGCTATCCAGTGAATCTTGTACTCGTGTCTATAATGAGTGATGGACACAACACAACAAGAGAGATGTAGCTACACTGTTTTATGCATTTATTGTCTTTCTGGTAGGAAGCATGTGGAATTTAGTGCTTAATGTACAGAAATAAAATTCTCTTCATTTAAAGTCATTTAACTCATTGATAATTTGTACTCAAGAATATGTAAAATTTATAACTTTATGGACTTAGTTTTTATAAATGGACTATAAATTTTTTAATTAATAAGCTACAAGAGTAAATGTAATGCTTTATAAAATTTGTACTAAGCGATGATTCATTGGATGCCCTACTTTTAAATCAATAAACTGGAGAAAGGAAATAGATTTTCCATGTAGATACATCTATTCAGCGTGGCTATCTAGTAGACATGATACAACAGGAATGCATTATGACAACTTACTTGAGGCATCAGTGACTTAGCCATCATGTAAGATTCTTCAGCTTCTTTGGTTCTATTTAAATTTTTGTAAGTTCTTCCTACATTCATGTGGGCACCAATATCATCTAAAATTTTAAAGAAATTATTTGTTACAAATATACAGTACTAGATAGTATTCAATGTGAACTAAGTACTGAGAAGACACGTTTCTAGTGGCAAAAACACTAGGCAGCTGTTCCTACTTCCTCCTTGATGGTCTTCAAACACAACCTGCTATAACTTATGATCAATGAATGCTACACTAGCAAATTATTAAATAAAGTACTTTGAAGACAGACAATAACACATATAACATGGAAAAACGTTTTGAATGGACTTCTGAAGGGTTAATACATGAGAGGAAAGAAATAGTAGAAGTAGTGAAGAAATTTATGTCATTTTCCTTCAGCACATTTTCCCATACTATATATAAAGTTTGCTTCCACTTTCTTAACCTCATAGCTGTGGAACTCAAAAAGTATGATCCAACTCTAAAAGTAAAAAAGATCTACAAGTAAAAAGGATCATCGTAATTCCTAGAATCATTTCGAGTGTTATAACAAATATGCATACATGGTGGGATTGGGGCAAAGAGATATGAAAAAACTTTGTGATTTTGTTTAAAAATATTTTTGTGAATGTAGCTGGAATTCAAGGATAATGGAATGTCAAGATTCTATAATATTAATTTTTGCGCAGTAGTCTATCTCTTTTAAGTAATAAATTCCTATATAATTTATTAAAAACTTTAAAAAAGGTTTTGTTAATACCAGAATGTCAGGTACATTTGTCTCACTTTGCTATGGAAAATCAAAGCCTCAGTAAATTTATTCAGGAATAGAAAAGTATGCAATTTAAATAAGAATGATATGAGGGTTTAAGATATATTTCCAAGTAAATATTTCTAAGGTTTGGAATAAAGAAAGAAAGAAAGGAGATCTTAAATCAGACAAATTTTAGCCAACATAAATCTCTAACAGATATGACAAGGGTTCAAATTACGACTACTACTTGCCTGCGATACTGATAATTTTGCAATTGTGGAATAGTTCTCTGCCTGCAAGTCCCAGGACACATAGGGGCCAAGCATATATATATATCTTAGGCATTCCCCTAGGAGTAACAGTCCTAAAATCTTGCTACATTATGTTTCAGGCTGGCAATTGTGTGCACTGCACAAAAACTGTTAGATGCAGTACAGGTTTGGTTAGAGAACAAGGAGACAGGGTTGGGGGAAGGAGGTTGATTTTGTTTCTAGATGCATTGCTGAATTTAATGCGGTCTCAGAAGGGGGTGGGGGGGTCAAGCAAAACAAAAAAAGTTTAGACTAATCATTCCCAATTCTGGCTGAAAATCAGAGTATCTGTGTAGCTTTAAAAAATTAAAATAACTTAGCCCCACCCAGCTCTATCAAAACAGAATCTTCAGGAATCGGATTTGCAAAAATGTTTTTAAAAAGTTTAAAAGGCAATTTTATGCAGCGCCAAGGTTGAAATTCACTGCATTACCAAGTACATATAAAAATATAGTAGGTAGTCTTTGCTCTTATAAAGCTCAGGTTTTTTAACATCAGAGAAATTTATACCATTTACTACAGAGATGAGAATGTTACTTGGGAAAAACGAAAGATATATAACCCACCTCCCCCCAAAAAATTAAAGTTTAGATAAATAAAAGTATAATTACATCAGCTAAGTATTTAAACTGCTTCTGTAATCAGCCCCAACCAACCTTACAAAAGACGTTATCTATTTGGATGGAAGGTGCGGAGCAGTACTACCCACTGGAATCAAGAGCTCAGAATTATTATGGCAAGGAGATACTGTCATCAATGAAGATTTCAGACATTGCAGTGAAACAGCCCCACTTTCTCAAAGAATAAAGACAGCGATTAGACAACCGGCAGTATCAAAAGGGTCACACAGAACACCACTAATAAAATGAAAGACAGAATTTCTAAATAATTTCTTTTAAGTTACAAAGTTTTAGGATTCCAAAGTTTAAATTTACTGATAAGGTAAATTTAATTTTGAAAAAAAAAAGAGGAGGCGGCAAGATTGTAAAAACCAATGACATTTAAATGACTAAAAAGCTATATAATTTCAAAGAACAATCCTGCTATTATGAGTGCACAATCCATGCCAACAGCAGCATGAAGCTAGTTGTCTGCACTTAAATGAGGACTAGCATGTATCAGGCAACTCTGGCCTAATAATCCTTTAACCACCAACAGTGAAGTTGAGTATTCCCACACTGATGGACTTAGACATCTACGTTGTTTTCTAGTATTCCTATACAAAGAAATGATTAATTCATTTAAAGGTAAATTTATAAACATCTGGAAACTTCTAAAAACTCTCTGAAAATTATTTCCATCTCAATGACATCCAAGTTGAACAACAGGTCCATGATTCTTTTCTGATATATGAATAATTTCAAATATTTGGACTTAGATTAAAAATGAAATTATTGACCTTGAGGCAAAAACAAGCCTTGGATAATTCTGGTGTTCTTTGAGAAAAATTTACCCATCTTATATAGGTATTTATGGACACTGTAATTCCAAACGCAAAAATTTTATCTTTGTGAATTAGAATTTTTTTTTTTTTAATTATATTTTATTGGTAAATTTAATGGGGTGACATTGGTTGGTAACAATTAGATAGTTTCCCGATGTACAACTCCACATCACATCACCCATGCATCGCATTATGTGCCCAGCTCCCAGAATCAGGTCCCCCTCCAACACCTTATACCTGGTGCCCACTCCCCCCTCCCCCCACAACTCTCCCTCCCCCCTCCTCCCTCCTCTCCAGGTAAACACCAAACCA
>PVKE010035811.1:0-16697 GCA_004027555.1 Craseonycteris thonglongyai
ATCTCCATACAGCCTTCCATAGTGGTTGTACCAGTTTACATTCCCACTAGCAGTGTATGAGGGTTCCCTTTTCTCCACAGCCTCTCCAGCTCTTGTTATTCCTTGTCTTGTTGATTATAGCCATTCTAACAGGTGTAAGATGGTATCTCATTGTGGTTTTTATTTGCATCTCCCTAATTGCTAGTGAAGTGGAGCATTTCTTCATATATCTGTTGGCCATATGTATGTCTTCATGAAAGAAGTGTCTGTTAAGGTCATCTGCCCATTTTTTAATTGGATTGCTTGGTTTTTTTTTTTTGTTGAGTTGTACAAGTTCTTTGTATATTTTTTATATTAGCCCCTTATCAGAGGCATTCTTTGCAAATTTTTTTCCCCAGTTGGTTGGTTGCCTCTTTGCTTTATTGATGGTTTCCTGTGCAGTGAAGAAGCTTCTTAGCTTGATAAGGTCCCATTCGTTTATTTGTGCTTTTATTTCCCTTGCCATTGAGGTCAGATTCATAAAGTCCTCCCTGAATCCCAGGTCTATAAGTTTAATGCCAATGTTTTCTTCTATGCAATTTATTGTTTCCTCTCTTAATTGGAGGTCTTTAATCCATTTTGAGTTAATTTTGGTATAGAGTGAGAGATCACAGTTCACATTCAGCCTTTTGCATGTGGTTTTCCAATTTTCCCAGGACCATTTTCTGAAGAGGCTTTCTTTTCCCCACTGTATATTTTTTTGCTCCTTTATAAAAAATAATCTGTCCATCAATTTGGGGGTTTATTTCTGGGTTTTTAATTCTATTTCATTGGTCCGTGGATCTGTTTTTCTGCCAGTACCAAGCTGTTTTGATTACTGAGGCTTTGTAGTACAGATAAAAGTCAGGCAGTGAGATGCTCCCAGCTTTACCCTTTTTTCTTAGGATAGCTTTTGCAATTCATGGTCTTTTGTGGTTTCATACAAATTTGATGATTTTTAAAATCTGTATCTTGAAAGAATGACTGTGGGATTTTGATGGAAATGGCATTGAATCTGTATATATCTTTGGAGAGTGTGGCCATTTTAACTATGTTGATTCTTTCAATCCATGAACATGGAATGTCTTTCCATTTCTTTGTGTCCTCTTTAATTTTTTTAAGAGTGTCTTATAGTTTTCAGTGTATAAGTCCTTTACATTCTTTGTTAGTTTATTCCTAGGTATTCCATTTTTTTGTTTGCAATGGCAAAGTGAATGGATCTTCTCATCTCTCTTTCTGAAGTTTCATTGTTGGCATACAAAGATGCAGTTGATTTTGGGACATTGATTTTGTAGCCTGCAACTTTACTGTATTTGTCTATTATTTGTAATCAATTTCTGATAGAGTCTTTAGAGTTTTCTATATAAAGGATCATGTCATCTGGAAGCAGTGACAGTTTAACTTCTCTCACAATTCTAATACCTTTTATTCCTTTCTGTTGTCTGATTGCTCTGGGTAGAACTGTCAGCACTATGTTGAACAGCAATGGTGACAGGGGGCATCCCTGTCTTGTTCCTGATTTTAGGAAAACAGGCTTCAGCTTTTCCCCATTCAGTATAATAATGGGTGTCCCAACATTCACGCAAGAAGTAATTTTGATAGAAAATGCAGGTTTATAATTAAAAATTGTAATTTTTTAAATTGATTTATGAAGGATAAAGTATAAGGTTATGTATGAAATAGCATATTGGGTAAATGGCCTTCACGGCTTTGCTGGCATATACCCACTCTTTTGTTGAAATTTTCTATGATCGTTTTGCATAAATGTAGCTAAATTTCATTGATACAGCACTCAATTTCCTCCTTCAAGGCATGGCTGGTCGTGGGCTTGTTGGCATAAACCTTAGACTTCAAAACACCCCAAAGAAAGAAGTTCAATGGTGTTAAATCGCATGATCTGGGTGCCCAGGTCTGATCACCAAGCCATTAAGATGAACATGAGCCTCATCCCCGAAGGTGATTTTGTTAGAAAAATCAGCATCCACTTGTTGTTCTATAATTCATTCAACAAATTCTATTCGCTGTGTGTGGTCAGTAGACTTTAATTCTTGAGTCAATTGAACTTTGTAAGCATGAAGATGCAAATCTTTCATGAGAATACGCTGTAGAGAGCTTCTTGAAATGTCCAATTCTTGACCACGATGCCAAATTGATGTCCCTGGACTCTCAGCAACACTCTCATGAACTGCTTCAATGTTTTGTGTTGAACGACTTGTTGAAGGACGTCCAGAGTGTTTAAGATCACTAGTTGATCCAGTCTCCCTAAATTTTTAAATTAATCTCTTCAGAGTTGATGAAGTTAAATCACTATTCCAACCATATTTTGTACAAAAATTGCAAACTGTAGCTGCCAAACCATTATTTAAAAAATATTGCTCAACAAGGAAAATGCGTTTTTCTTTTATGTAGCCCTCCATTTTTAATAACCCTGATTTGTAAGCTGTCACAGTCTTTTTTTTTCATTGGCAACACTTTACTGCACAAATGACGCAAAATTCAAATCTTGTGTGAATTTTGGGACACCCATTATTAGCTGAGGGTTTGTCATATATGGCCTTTGTTATGTTGTACTTCCCTCCAATTCCCATTTTATTCAGTGTTTTTATCATAAATGGGTGTTGTATCTTGTTGAATGCTTTTTCTGCATCAATTGAGATAATCATATGGTTTTTATCCTTTGTTTGGTTTATGTGCTGGATTACATTGATTGATTTGCATATGTTGAATTATCCTTGCGCCCCTGGGATGAATCACACTTGGTCATGGTGAATAAATCTTTATAATTCATTGTTGTATTCTTTTAGCTAAAATATTATTTAAGATTTTTGCATCAGTGTTCATCAAGGAGATTGGCCTATCCTTTCTGGTATTGTCTTTCCCAGGTTTTGGTATTAGGGAGATACTAGCTTCATAGAAAGATTTCGGTAGTATTGCCTCCTTTTGAATTTTCTGGAGTAGTTTAAGGAGGATGGGCATTAGTTCTTCTTTGAAAGACTGGTAAAATTCACTGGTAAAACCATCTGGTCCAGGACTTTTGCCGTTGGGCAGGTTTTGGATAGTTGTTTCAAGTTCTGTACTGCTGATTGGTCTATTTAGGTTATCCAAATCTTCTTGGTTCAGTTTAGGTAAACTATGTTTCTAGAAATTTGTCCATTTTCTCTAAATTGTCCAATTTGTTGGCATAGAGTCTTTCATAATAATCTCTTATGATTATTTGTATTTCTGTAACATCAGTTGTGATCTCTCCCCTATCGTCCCGTATTCTGGAAATATGAGATTTTTCTCTTTGCCCTGTGGTGAGCCTAGCCAGTGGCTTGTGAATTTTATTGATTTTTTCAAAGAACCAACTCTTTGTGGCATTAATTTTAAATATATTTTTGTTTATTTATTTTTGACAGAGAGAGGAGAGAGAGAGAGAGACATACAGAGAGAGAACTGAACTGGGGGAGCTCCCAGTTTAGCATATGGTTCCGCATGGGCCGGGGCCGGGATTCTATCCTTGGTTCCCGGCGCTGCAAAGTGAGCGCTTAACCCACTGAGCCATCCCGGCTTCCCCTGTGGCATTAATTTATCTATTGTTTTCTGTTCTGAATTTCATTAAGTTCGGCTTTAATTTTTATTAATTCTTTTCTTCTGCTCGCTTTGGGGTACTTCTGTTCTTCTTTTTCTAATATTATAAGATGAGACGTGAGGGTGTGTACTTATAGTTTTTCTTATTTCTTGAGATAGGCCTGTAATGATAGAAATTTTCCTCTTATTACTGCTTTCGTTGTGTCCCGGAAATTTTGGTACATCGTGTTTTCATTGTCATTCATTTCTACAAATTTTTTAATCTCTTGTTTTATTTCCTCTTTGATCCAGTCATTTTTTAATAGCATGTTGTTCAATCTCCACGTATATGTGGTTCTCTCTGAACTTGATCTTTTGCAATTGATCTCTAGTTTCAATGCTTTGTGGTCTGAGAATACACTTGGTATGATTTGGATGCCCTTAAATTTGGTGAGGTTGGATTTAAGTCCCAGGATATGGTCTATCCTTGAAAATGTTTCATGTGCACTAGAGTAAAATGTATAGCCCTGTGTTGCAGGGTGGAATGACCTGTAAATGTCAATTATGTCCATTTCCTGCAATGTATCATTTAAAGCTGCAGTGTCCTTATTTATTTTCTGCTTGGATGATCTGTCCAATGTTGTCAGGGGGGTGTTTAGATCCCTTACTATAATTGTATTTTTGTCAAATTCTCCTTTTAGATCTGTTAGTAGTTGCTTTATAAATTTTGGTGTTTCCTGATTGGGGGCATATATATTGATGAGTGTCATGTTTTCTGGATGTATTGTCCCTTATATCAAAATGACATGTCCATCTTTACCTCTTACTATTTTTCTTATCCTGATGTCTGTTTCATCACAAATCAGTATGGCCACTCCTGCTTTTCTCTGACTGCCATTTGCCTGGAGTATTGTTTTTCATCCTTTTACCCTGAGTCTATGTCTGTCTTTGTGACTGAGGTATGTCTCTTGTAGGCAGCATATGGTCAGATTTTGTTTTTGAAACCAGTCTGCTACCCTGTGCCTCTTTATTGGTGAATTCAGTCCATTTACATTCAGGGTGGTGATTGATATATGAGGATATCCTATATCCATTTCTTCTTTCCTTTTTATTTTTTTGTTGTCTCAACTTTTCTCCATTTATTTTATTTTTTGATTCAGGCTGAATATCCTCCTTCTGTATTTTTTTTTAGAGATTTATTTTTATTGATTTTTGACAGAGAGAAACAGAGACAGAGAGACAGAGAGAAGTGGGAGGGCCCAAAGCAGTCTCCATAGTTGACATTAGTTTTCCATATAGTTTCACTCCACAGACAGGCACAGGGCTACGTAGGGCAGAAACTGGGCCGGGAGCCTCCCACATAGGTCCCAGCAAGAAATGAACTGGGGGCCTACCCCATTTCAGCATGGGAGTCCGCATGGGCCGGAGCTGGGATTCAATCCTCTGTCCTCGGGGCTTCAAAGCGAGCGCTTTATCCGCTGAGCTATCCCAGCTTTCCCACCTTCAGTATTTCTGAGAGTGCTGGTTTTGAGCTGGAGAATTTCCTCAGCTTCTGTATATCTGAAAAGGCCCTAATTCCTCCTTCATATCTAAAGGTTAATTTTGCTGGATAGTTAAGTCTTGGCTGAAAATTTCTCTCTTTTTATATTTTGAAGATTGGGCTCCATTCCCTGCTGGCTTGCAGAGTTTCTGCTGAGAAGTCTGGTGACAGCTTGATAGGTTTTCCTTTGAAAGTTATGTTTATTTGTTTGTTTTCTGGCAGCCTTGAGGATTCTTTCTTTGTCTTTGGTTTTTGTCATCTTCAGAACAATGTGTCTTGGAGAAGATCTGCTACTGTCTAGGTAGCTAGGGCTCCTGTTTTCCTTTTGAATTTGGGGTTCTAGATATTTCCATAAGTTAGGAAAATTCACATCCACTATTTGTTTTAGTAGACTCAGAAGATTTCATCTCACTTCCTCCTGGTACCCCCATTATTCTAATCTTGCTCTTTCTGATGGAGTCAGAGAGTTCTTGTAGGGCTCTTTCATTTCTCTTGATTTTTCTTTCCCTTTCTTCTTCCCTCTGTGACATTTCCATGTTTGTATCTTCAATTTCACTCATCCTTTCCTCTAGCTGGTCAGCCCTGTTTCCTATGCTGGTCAGTTGTTTTTTTAGCTCTCCCATGATGCCTTTCATTTTGAGGAGTTCCTTTTGGTTCTGCTCTAAGTTCTCAAATTTATTGGTAAAGTACTCATTTTGCTCAGAAAATTTCTTGTTGAGGTCATTTAACTGTATCTGGGTATTTTGCCAGCATTAACTGAGCTCTGTGAGTGTGTTGAGTATTATAGCCCTGAATTCTGTTTCACTTAGATTTGATTTCAAGTGTGCAAGCTCATTTTCTAAAGAATGTTCATGATCTTCTGGAGGGACTTTGGATTCTGAGGTGTGTGTTAGATTTGATGGTTGTTGTTTTTTTTGTTTTTTGTTGTTTTTTGTTTTTTTTTGCTTTAGGCATGAGTATGTTTTTCCTCTGTGGGTTTGCCTATCAGATGAGCTTCTCTTTATTTTTTCTTATGGGCTCAGTTGTGGTAGGAGGAGTTTTTGGGAGAGGGTTGGGGGAAGTAGTCAGTTTCTGTGTCCTGGGGTCGCTCTTCAGGTTGTTGTCTTAGCTATTAGAAGGCAGGGTAGTGAAGGTGTGGTTGTGAGGTGGAGGCATGTGAGTAGGAGCGGGGGTGGGCCTAAGACAAAATAGCAGATTCCTTATTCAGCAGGGGTGCTGGTGGTTCAGTGTGGGCAAGGGGCACAAACTCGGGTCTTTCTCCCCTCTGATCGGCTGCTTTTACTTTAATCATGTCTGTGAGGAGAGCCTGCTGGGCAGTGGTGGGGCAGTGGTGCAGGCGGGGGTTTGGCAGAGCCCTGGTAAGCTGCATGTGTGGAGTGCAGCTACGGCCCAGTCAGTAGTGCGGCAGCAGCAGTGGTCTGCATGGCAGCAGCCTGGCCGATGGCTCTGCTGGGTCCCTAAGGCCTTCGCTCAGCTAAAGCTGCTTTCACTTTAAGCATGTCTAATGCAGCTGAGCATCCTGCCTCTGTGGGCTAGCAACAGGGCCCCTGGACTGTGGCTAGAGGCTCTGCTGGGTCCCTCAGTCCTGCACTCGAGTCACTGCCCGCACTCCAAGAGCCCCATCTTCAAAAGGTGCTTCCTAATAGTCAACACTAGGAGCTCAGTTGTATCTCCTCTGTAATTCAGGGGTGCCGAGCTGCTGTGGGCTGGTGCCCTGCTTTCTCCCTGCCCGCCCAGGAGGTGCAGCCACCCTGCTCCACAGTCCCTGTTTCAACTCAGGCTTCGTGATCTGATTAGTGCACCGCATGCTGCCCCTTGAGTTTGTATGTTAAATTGTCCATAGTCTTGTGGGGCTTCCACGCTCCTTAGGTCTCGGCTTCCAGCCCGCCCTTGATATAGCTCTGTTTTGACCATAGTCCCTCAATCCCCCTTTGTTTTTGTCAGCCCTGGGCTGCACTCCCCTTCCCTGTGCCCGAACTGCTTCTTCCCCTTCCCTCTCCCGCTTTCTCCGTTTTCCTCTAACCTTTCGGTGTTCTGCATTGTGTGGTTCTCTCAGTTGAGGGTGCTTCTCAGGGTTTCCCCTGTGGATTCCCCTTTGTTCATAAGTCCCTTCTCAGGTAGTTATTGGGGTTCTCCTCTCATGCTGTCATCTTTAGACTCCTTAAAGTCATTTTAGAATGTAGGTTTCCGGTGCTTTTCACTTCATTGACGTGAGTCTTAGTAGTGTTATAGCATGTTGCACAGGGTGTTTCTCACAGTATCCATTAGACTAGTGGGTCTATTATTCCCATTTCACATGCAAAAAAAAAAAAAAAACAATCAGAAGAGCTGTATGTGGCTATCTCATGGCAGAGGTGGGACTGGATCCTAGAACAGAAGGATCTCAACAGTGATATATTCTGATTCTGGCCTAACTACCCTGAATAAGCCCTCCAAGCCTCTATATCCTGCTAGGGCAGAGGAAAAGGCCGATCTCTTGTACAGGGTGTTGTCAAAACAATGTAAGACAAGGTAAAGAATAAGCCATATGATACTCTGAGTTTTAGCAAGTATAATCCCATCATGGTCTTAGTAGTTACTGTGGTTATGAGCAAATATACAGTCTAAGGTCCTGGCAATGGAAGGGGTTTCCTACACAGCAAAAACACAACTTTCTGAGAAACGAGTTTTTACATGAGCTGTGACTGTATTCTCAGTTGACATGAACCAGAAATTATAAGCTTCTGAAATTTATGGGGAGTAGTGAGCAGCTCAGTGATCTAAGGATAACTGACCTCCTTTGGAGACATAAGGAGGGAGCCCACAGAAAAAAGTGAATTCCTAGGATGTTAAATCCCAAAAGTTTGGAAAGAAAATGAACTTAGATATATTTTAATATCAATTGACAATTTACATAAACAGAAAAATACTTTCATTTATAAAACCAATATTGGCCAATATGGGCAATTTTATTAAAATGTTTAAATTGTACTTTCATACAAAATTTTGGGAGATCCTAAATTCTGCAGTTGGAAGGTTGTGCCTAAAAAAACAAATATGCTAGGGGAAGCTGGGATGACTCAGCAAGTTAAGTGCTTGCTTTGCAGCCCCAGGGACCGAGAAGCAAATGCTGGCCCCAGCCTGTGTGGACACATATGCTGAACTGGAGTGTGCTTCTCATGAGAGAGGCCCCACAGTTTGGTTTTTACTAGGGAGAACCTCCCACATGGCCCAGTTTCCACCCTGCACATCCCCTGCCAACCCGTGTGTGGAACAAAACCACGTCGAAGACTGATGATGCACAACTATGGAGACTGCTCTGGGCCCTTCCCCTTCTCTCTGTCTCTCTCTATGTGTCTCTCTTTGTCTCTGTCAAAAATAATAAAATAAATCTTTAAAAATACTGTTAAGTGATAAAGTATTCATTTATCCAAATTATAGAGTTGTTGCTGTATTTAGAAAACACGGAAAGCATAAAATGATCCATAAAACTGTCATGGTTCTTGCCTTCATGGAAATTGTTGTTTATTTGGGATTGGGTGATAAAATATTAATTAAGTAATCAAGCAAACATATAGACTAAAGAAAATTCTGTAAAACAAAAGTACCCAGAAACTGAGAGCATATAATAAGAAAAATTAACTTAATCTTGTTGTGAGAGGAGATGTCCCTGAGGAAATACCATTTTGTTGAAGTCAAATGTTTGAGTGTGATTTAACTATGGTGTATGTTTTGTGAGAGGAAAGATGAAAAGTGGAAGAATTCAGGAATTTTAAGATGCTGAAGTGAAAAGAATCATATTATATTCAAGGTATTAAGAGAAAATAAATGTGGCTTAAACCCTATGATGTGGTAGAAAATGAAATATGGTGTGAAGTAAAGCTGTTGAGGTCACAGATGGCAGAGACTTGTAAGCAAATTGTTGCTAAAATAATACGGGATGACTGAAAGTATTTAATGAAAATTAGGGCAAAGCAGCAATATGAAAACCAGATTAAATGTTAAAAGACTAAATGTAAGTAAAAAGTATATATGCAGTAGTAATCCAATAGAGGTAACTATATCTTGAATTAGGATAGAGAAAGTGAAAAATGAACAAAACTGGATAGATTTAGAAGATATATTGGCAGCAAAATTAATAATTTTTGAACAAAATAATAATTCTAAGTTTCTGTTATATTCAGTGGGATGACATGTGATACTATTCACATATTAAAGAAAGATTGGAGACAGACCAGGAATGAGTTTAGATTAAATCATGACAAACATGAGGTGCCTTTGAATTATACATATAAAGATTATTTAAACTGCACATAGAAAAATAGTCCCATTGAGCAAAGAAAAAAATTGGAATGACAAGTATATTATTTGGCAATCATTTAAATATAGAATGTATTCTCCTAGGTTATCTAATTTGTTTGCATATAATTGTTAATAGTAGTCTCTTATGATCCTATGTATTCTGTGACATCAGTTGTAATGTCTTTTCTTTTATTTCTGATTTTGAGTCTTCTCTTTTTTCTTCTGAGTTAGTTTAGCTAAATATTTGTTAATTTTATTTATCTTCTCAAAAAACCAGGTCTTGTGAGGTCTGACAATTAAGTTTGCAAATTCATCCTAAAATAAGTGCTACATAACTAATTGGTGAATATCACTAGAGTTACTTTTGAAGTACTCCCTTTGGGAAGCTATGCACTGACATCAGCATCTAGTCCAAGATATTTTGAAATCTTTTTTCTGGAATGGCCATCAGAGCCATCATAATATATTCTTGGTATCCTGAATGTCATCAAAATGTCTTCCTTTCAATAATTCCTTACGGTAAAGAAGAAAGTCATTGGGTGACAAATCAGGTGAGTAGGGAGGGTCTTCCAATACAGTTATTTGTTTATTGGCTAAAAACACCCTCCCAGACAATGCCATGTGAGCTGGTGCACTGTTGTGAGGCAAGAGCCATGAGTTTTTAGTAAAATGTTAAGGTTGTTTAGTCTAACTTTTTCATGTAGCCTTTTCAGCACTTCCAAATAGTCAACACATTTTAAGAAAGAAAAAACCTGTATTAAATTTGTATATATCAATAACAAATAACTCAATATATATCAATAACAAAAAAATGAATACAAGTCACCTTAGACTTTTGCAATTACAAGAGGTGCTCACAGTGGTTATTATCAGAATCCAGACTTTTCTAATTATGGTGAACTATTGCTTGAGCAATGTTGACCAAAGTGTTCATTTGTATTGCTACTCATGCCATTTCAATTTACCATGTGTCTCAAACATATCACAAATGTGTGCAATTGTTAGGTGTGGTGGAGGTGCTGTTGCTTACTCATGCCTCCATTGTTGTTGTACTTCTATAATGTTTTAAAATTTCAAATACCACTTCAAAAATTGTCTTGCACTCCTCAAATGGCAACAGCACTAACACAACTTTCTTTAACTATCCTGCCTGTTGCATGAAGACACTAGCATTCATTTGATTATAGCCATCTTTTGGGTGAGTGCCATTCTACACAATGCTACTGTAATTCAAATCAAGTTCAAAAAGTAATACATAGATAACATCTCTTAAAATGCATATACTTTTTTATAGCACCTCCAATATATACACATAAAAGTTTTGACCATTAACTTTGTGAACTTGCCATAATGCACTTCTGTTGGCAATACTGTACAAACAACTCTATAAGGTTTTATAATCTTGGTATATCAGTGTCTCACAGCTGTGTTTGTGTTGACACTTAGTGATGTATTACTGAGTGGTGTTTGTTATTGTTGCGTGCTTTTTTTGTGTAACATTGTGGGAATATCAAAGTATTAATTAAAGCAACAAATACACATTTAATTTCTTGTTAAATTTGGCAAGAATAGAAGTAAAATAAGGGACATGTTAGTCCAAACTTATGGGAATAATGCCATGAAGAAAATAAAAGTGTACAGATGGACTAAGTGTTTCTCTGAGGGGAGAGACTGCATCAATGATGAAGAGAGATCAGAAAAACTAGTAATGAGAACTGACAAAAACATTGCAAAAGTTTATCAAATTGTGCTTCAAAACATGAGAAGCATACCAAAAGCCTTCTCACTAAATGGTGCTGGGAAAATTAAAAAATCACATGCAAAAGAATGAATGTGGACTGTGAACTGTCACCGTGTACTAAAATTAACTTAAAAGGGATTAAAGA
This sequence comes from Craseonycteris thonglongyai, assembly GCA_004027555.1. NCBI lineage: Eukaryota > Metazoa > Chordata > Mammalia > Chiroptera > Craseonycteridae > Craseonycteris > Craseonycteris thonglongyai. The sequence goes on from PVKE010035811.1 coordinate 11,254, forward strand.
CCTCTACATAAGACTGGAAAGAATAAACCGTATAGATAAAAACATCAGTGCTAAACTTATCAACCTTTGGTTCAGAGAGGGCTTCATGAACTTGACCTCAAAGGCAAGGGAAGGCAAAGAAAAAATAATGAATGGGATTATTTCAAATAAAAAGTTTCTGCACAGCAAAATAAAATAAAATAAAATAAAACATTAACAAAGTAAAGAGGAAACTAACAAAATGGGAAATATTACTTGCAAACAATGTCTCTGATAAGGTGTTAATATCTAACATGTAAAGAACTCACACAACTCAACAACAAAAATGATCCAATTGAAAAATGGGCAGGGGATGCTAGGATGGTGCAGTGGGTTGAGCGCTGGTCTTGTAGTCCCAAGGACCAAGGATAAAATCCAGGCCCTGGCTCCTGTGGACTCATATACTGAACTAGGGTGTGCCCCCAGTTTGGTTCTGATCTGGGGAAGCCTCCTATGTGTGAGGCCCCTAGTTCAGCTCCTGCCCTGAGCATGCTTCCAATGTGGAAGGCCCCTGGCTCTCAGGGGCATACCTTTCATGTGGGAGGCCCCTGGCCAATTCCTGCCCTGTGCAGCCCTGGGCCCCAGCCCAAGACAGTTCCTGCACTACATGGCCTCACACCCACCTGTGGAATGAAACTATGTACGAAACTACTGATGTTCAACTGTGGAGGCTACTCTGAGCCCTCCCCATTCTCTCTGTCTCTCACTCTATCTCTTCGTAGAAAACAATAAAAATAAATCTTTAAAAGAAGGAAAAAGAAAAATGGGCAGGAGAGTTGAACAGACACTTCTCCCATGAAAACATATAAATGACCAATAGATATATGAAAAAATGTTCAACATCACTTGCAATTAGAAAAGTGCAAATTATAACCACAACAAGTTACCACTTCACATCTGTTAGAATGGCTATAATCAACAAGACAAGGAATATCAAATGCTGGAGAGGCTGTGTAGAAAAAGAAACCTTCATACACTGCTGGTGGGAATGTAAATTGGTATAGACCCTATAGAAGTCAGTATGGAAATTCCTCAAAAAATTAGGAATAGAATTGCCATACAATCCAGCAAACCTTCTCCTGGGTATCTACCCAAAAACCTGGAAACCTTAATCTGCAAAGATATCTGTACCATAATGTTCATCAGAGCACTGTTCACAGTGGCCAAGTTGTGGAAACAACAAAAGTGTCCTCTGATAGATGACTGTATAAAGAAGTTGTGGTACATCTACAGAATAGAATACACTCAGTAATAAGGAAAGATAAAATACAGCCATTTGTGACAACATAGATGGACCTTGAAACCATCATATTAAGTGAAATAAGTCAGACTGAAAAAATCAAGAAACATGACTTTGCTTATAGGTGGAATATAAAATTGAAAGTAACAAAGAAACAAAACATGGACACAGACAGTCAATAGTTTAGTGGTTACCTGAGGTTAAAGTGGAAGGTGTGTAGGAGAGTAGGAGGTTGGGGCTGCAGAAATATGGAGGGGGCATCAAATTTATAATGATGGAAAGAGAACCGACTGGGTGGTGAACACATAATGCAATACATACACTTATGTAATGTATAATTATACATCGGGAATCTATGTAATTTTTACCAACCAATGTCACTGTAATAAATTTAACAATTAAAAGACAAGAACTATCTGAAGTCTAGTTGAACTGAAACTCTAAACTAAGGATATGAAAAAGATGCCACATTGAGACTTGTAGAAGGGGCAGAGGTGCAAAACAGGCTGATCCCAATCCCACAGATAGTGGTTGAATACTGGGAAGGATACCTCTGTAGTAGAGGTCTCTCCTGAAGAGGGAGGAGTCTCAGTCCCACACAGACCTCTTTAGCCCAGATGTGCTGAGCTGGGCAGAGTGGTCCCCACAACATCTGGCAAAGAAAATCAACAAAGACTGTCTGCCTGTCTTGATGGGATGAAAGGGAACTGGAAACTTGGATACCTTCTCGTAGAGCCCACACAAAGATTTGCTCACTGGTAAGCAGTCACCTGGTTTCTGGTAGAGGGGCAACAGCTTGAGAGGCCCAGGTACATGTGAGGAAAGACTGAGTTGTGTGGCTTTGGTGTGAGGGCTAGAAAGATAGAATCTATTGTCCAAATGTGAAGTCTGACACATTGGAGCCTGTAGGAGGGTGCCATCTTTTCACTGTTCAGCCCTACCCCAAAAGGCCAAGTGTAAGGCCTCATTGGTCTAGTACAGGGGTGTCAAACTGGCAGCCCACGGGCTGCATGTGGCCCACAATGTTCTGAAATAAAATAAAAATAGAAAAAATTGTTATGAAGAAAATAGCGCTTAGGGGAGATCGAGGCAATACTGTACACACAATTCCCTTGTTAACCCTTTAACTGCTGAAGACAAGTATACACGTGGCCCAGTGCCTTTCCTGGGGGTCTGTGAGCATGTATAAACGCGCTCACTCAGTTCCTGCGACGCTTGTAAATGTGATGTGGCCCGCGTGAATCTTGCATGTTGCACCAAATGGCCCATGTTTTAATTGAGTTTGACACCCCTGGTCTAGTAGATTTTGAACATGTGCCATCACTTGGTGATGTTCTGGGTTCTCACACCAACACAGCTGTTGCTACTTTGCCTGGGTGCATTCTTAGTTGCCAGACTGCTGGTCTCACACTGCAGAAGCCTTTTTGCAGAGGAAAAGCAACAGCAGCAGCAGCTGGAAAAATGTTTATTGGAGAAGGTGACCCAAGACATGTGGCACAGCATCTCTTGGACAGTTCTCAGGGAACTGAGGGCCTGAGGTAGGTGGGGGCTGGCTGTGGTGTTCTTGAGGGAATTTTTGTGAGATGGTTACAGGCCCAGCACCAGTGTAGGATCCAAGACTGCATTGACTTTGTAGAAACCACTGCCCATATCCCTTAACTCCCTGAAATCTCACCCTAACCACTTAGAGTTGTATAGCCAGCACTGCCTCACAAGCTGAAAAAACTTATAGCAGCAAATGGCCTGGGACAGCCTGAAAAGTTGTTGGTTATAGACAGTGACCAAAAGCCTGTGCTATAGCCAAGTTGGGGCAAAGTTGGGGAATTTGCAAGTGCAAGGCAAGTGATGGCTGGCTGTGGTGTTCTAAGAGCATTTTGTGAAGTAGTCATAGGCCACTGATGTGAGCAGTGGCTGGCTTCAGTGTTCTTAGGGTGAGATGGTTGCAGGCCAGGCACTGTTGTAAGAACTGAATCTGCATTAACTTTGTGAAAATCACTGACAGTGCCACATGACTCCCTGAAACTCTGTCCCACCCAGCTAGAGCTTCATTACTGAGAACACTCTAAACACTGGGTCAACCAGCCAGACCACGCACCTAAGAGCCTCTCTCAAAAGCTGGGCCTTACAAGAAGGCCAGTGGGTGGCAAGAGGTCTAGGGGGCCCAGGGTCTTTGGGTAAGCTGCCTAAGGCCACCACTGCTGCTACGCAGCTTCAGTTCACAACAAGGCCACCCCCACATGCCTCCAGGTCCAGCAGAGGCAGTGTCAACCTCATATAGCTTTATGTCTTCTACCATGTAACTGTGTGTCTGTAAGGGGCAATGTGGAAATTGGACTGCACAAAATCCCCTTCAAAAGACACCAGAGGAGATCAAAGATGGCGGCATGAGAGGAGAACACCGATAACTGCCTGGGAAGGGCCTTGAGAACAGAGGGGAAACCACAGGGGAAACCCTGAGAAGGAACCTCAACTAAGAGAACCACACGATGCAGAACAACACCCAAAGGTGAGAGAAAAAAGGGGAGAGAGGGAGAGGGAAGAGGAAGCAGCGGTTCGGGGACAGAGACTCGGAGTGCGGCCTGGGGCTGGCAAAAACAAAGGGGGATTGGGGGACTACGGTCAAAGTGGAGCTGGATCGAGGGCGGGCTGGAAGCCGAGACCTAGGGAGCGTGGGAGCCCAACAAGACTGTGGACAATTTAACATCTGAACTCAAGGGACAGCACACAGTGCCCTAATCAGATCACAGAGCCTAAATTGGAACATGGACTGTGGTGCAGGGCGGCTGCACTTCCCAGCGGGCGGGGTGAGAGAAGGGCACCAGCCCACAACAGCTCAGCCCCCCTGATTTATGGAGGAGATTGACTGTGAGGGAGCGCCTTCTGAAGACAGGGCTCTTGGAGTGAGGGCTGGGGCTTGAGTGGGCATAGCTGCATTGGACGTGCTTAGAGTGAATCCGGTGGTCTCAACAGAGCGGGGATCATAGAGCGGTTGCCACCAGAGCTACGGCCTATGCACACAGGGCTTTTGGTGCCCCACCCACCGGGCCGCCACGACACTGCTGCTTGTTTGCCAGCGCGCAATTGGGCTTTTGGTGCCCCGCTTACCAGGCCACTGCAGCACCGCTGCCAGCGCAAGTGCGCAACTGGGCTTTCGGTGCCCCGCCAACTGGGCTGCTATGCATCGCTGTGTGTATGCACCAGGGTTTTCAGTGCCCCAACCACCGGGCCGCTGCAGAACCGCTGCCTGCTCGCCAGCGCGCTACCGGGCTTTTGGCGCCCTGCTCACCAGGCCGCCGCTGCGCCGCGGCCTGCGCGCAAAAGCAGCTTTCAGCACCCTGCCTACCGGGGCGCTGCAGCACTGCAGCCTGCTCGCGAGTGCGCAACTGGGCTTTTGGCATCCCGTCAACTGGGCCTCTGGGGCATTGCAGCCCGTGCGCGCAACTGGGCTGCTGACCAGGTCGCCGCAGTGTAATTGCCTGCGCGCAGGAATGTGCGGCCGACCGGGGCCTCCGCCAAGCCCCAGCCCATCCAAGTGAGGCCCTGCAGGTGTGGCTTACAGATACGATTGAAGGAGAGGCAGCCAGGAGAAGAAGAAAAAGACCGGAGCTCCTGCACCCCGCCCGCACTGAACCACCAGCCTCCCTGCTGAAACAGGAATCTGCTATTGTGTCTCAGGCCCACCCTAGCTCCTACTCACATGACCCCACCCCTCGCCACACCTTTACTACCCTGCTATCTAACAGCTAAGACAGCAACCTGAAGGGCCCCAGGGCACAGAAGCTGTCTGCTTCCCCCAACCCTCTCCCAAAATCTCCACCTCCCACAACTGAGCCCAAAAGAAAAAATAAAGAGAAGCCCATCTTATAGGCAACCCCCCAGAGGGAAAACATACTCATGCATATAGCAAAAAGAACCACATCAAACACAATGCACACCTCAAAATCCAAAGCCCCTCCAGTAGAACAGGGACATTCTTTAGTAAAGGAACTTGCACACTTGGAATCAAATCTAAGTGAAACAGAATTCAGGTCTGCATTAATCAAGACACTCAGAGAGCTCACTCAATGCTGGCAAAGTACCCAGACACAGTTAAATGACCTCAACAAGACAGTTTCAGAGCAAAATGAGTACTTTACCCATAAAATTGAGAAGCTAGAGCAGAACCAAAAGGAACTCCTTGAAATGA
>PVKE010035812.1:0-16697 GCA_004027555.1 Craseonycteris thonglongyai
AAAAATGGCATGAGTGCCATGATTTTTTTGAAAAGCACCACCCCAACATAACTGTCACGAACAGAGTGTTAAATCTCATGAATGATAATGTGGTCTCTCATTTCCGGAGGGTTATGCAGCGCAGGAAAAGACAAGTGACATTGGACAGATTTTTCAGCAAAACTGAGCCTGCAACTAGGAGACAAAGGAGAGAGGAAACTCCTGAAGGAGACCCCCCGATGTCCTTACGGAGGGGGACTCTCCCTCCAAACAATAACCGCCTCCCACCTGCCTTCCTCCATGCCAGAAGTCATCTCAAGCAAGGTTAGTGTTCTCTCTTTCTACATTACTATACTGTACTAATGTGTATTGTAATTTGTTTCATATTTTTTGTGCTTCAAAAACCGAAAAAAAAAGGTCAGAACGGATTAACCGGATTTACATTGAACCCTATGGGAAACTGTGCTTCGGTTCCCGACCAATTCAGTTCGCGACCAGAGTCAGTTCACGAATTAAGTTCGTGAACCGAGGTACCACTGTAATGCTTCTGAGGTGAGTAGCTGAGGCAATATTGGACTAAAGCAGGGGTCTCCAAACTACGGCCTACAGGCCGGATGCGGCCTGCGAGGCCCCGTGGGGATCTTTTTATCTGAATAAAATAATATTGAATAAATAATTAAAAACAACATCTATGTTTTGATTCTTTTTTATTTGGACCTTGAGTGTGTGTAGTCGGCCCCCAAACTGCTGTTTGATAGTTAATGTGGCCCCCGGGCTGAAAAGTTTGGAGACCCCTGGACTAAAGGATCCCAAAAGAAGAGCAACTAATTCAACATAGGTAGAAGCAGCAGCAGATTTCATTGGTTGAATTGGAAAAAGTTTTACAAAAGAAAAAAAATTTTAACTGTGTTTTTAAAGATTTATTTATTTATTTAATTGTTTTTGATAGAGAGAGAGAGAAAGGGGAGGGCCCAGAAGAGCCTCCATAGTTGCACATCATTGGTTTTTCCACACAGTTTCATTCCACAGGTGGGTGCGGGGCTGCACAGGGCAGGAACTGGGCCAAGGTCGCACTCCGGTGAGAACTGAACTGGGGGCACTCCCCAGCTCAGCATATGGGTCCACACGGGCCGGGGCTGGGATTCGATCCTTGGTCCCTGGGGCTGCAAAGTGAGCACTTAACCCACTGAGCCATCCCGGCTTCCCCTAAACCGTATTATTAAGGTTAAAGAGATGTTCAACAGAAAAAGAGGAGTGAATGAATATTCTAGACAGAGGAAAATACATGCTCCAAGATACAGAATCACGGAATAGCTTGGAAAGTTCAGGGAATATGAAATAATCTGCAGTGTGGTAGGAGACTAGAAATTGAGAGAAGATGAAGTACAACTCGAGTTTCTTACCCCAACACACACCAAAAGCTCAATCCTGGATTCTCATATCTGCTTCTATCCTCCCTTCCTCAACATGCGTTCCAATTACATTCCTCAAATCTTTATCCCCAAGTTGCTGTCCTCACTCTTGTTGATCTTGTCCCTTCAGTCAGTGTGTTATATTAGAAAAAGCATGAGTTTGGTATTGGAGAGAATTGGATTTGAATCACTGCTTGTTAAATTAGTAGCTGTGTGACCTTTAAAAAGTTGTTGAATTTCTGGGTCTGAATTTCTTCTCAGGAAAATAGGGAAGATAAGCTAACTAGACATCTCATTTTAAATGGAACAGAAAACAACAGTACTGTTTCATTTCAAATGGAACATATGCTCAAGCTAGTCTCACTGGGATAAGTTCAAGGTCTCAGTAGGCTGACCATATGTACTGTTTGAAATGGAACAACACCATTGTTTTCTGCCCCATTTAAAATGGGACATCTGGTCAGCCTACATTCTTGTAATGTTGTTCTTAAAATTAAATAAAAGACTGCCTTGTGAGAATATATTGCATGTATTTATGACTCAAAAAATGTTAGCTCTTTCCTTCCACTACAATGAGAAAGCTCTAGAAAAGTCATGCCTTTCAAAGAAAGATTGTCCTGGTGTGAATTACAGCTCCTTCAAATACTAGTAGCTATATAATCTGGGGTTTAACTCTCTAATCCTCTGTTTTCTTATTAATGAAATAGAGATAATAAATAGAATCTCATAGTTGTGTGAATTCAGTAAAACACACCTCACCCATTGGCTGGCAGTTATATGTTCTCCTCCCCTGAATACTGTCTCAATACCACAAGAATATGCTGATAATTACACTTAATCTTTCTGTCAAACCCTGATCAACTTCTTCACTACTGGTAACTGAATCACCATCTTCAATTCATATTAAACATTCTTTATTTCTAGGCACTCACTAGCTATTTCTGACTTCTTTCCTATACCTTAATTATTAATTAGGTATATAACTTAATTATTAGTGTTTTTCCTAAAAGTCAAATAATAAATTTAAAGAAAACTTGAGCATTTCACTTCATAGCTCTTCCTGACACTCATTAGAAGACAAAATTGGTATATAATACATTAATATAGGTCAGTCTAAAAATAATTGTGGTTTTGGACCATGAGTTTTAAATCATTATAACTAGGCTCAAACACATCTTTATTAATTGAAATAGGAACCATTACAATCAACACATTTTTGCCAATGAGAAATAAGTTTGTTTATTCTTGTAGTATAAAAATCTGTGCTTCGGGATTTAATGAACTCTTGGAAAACATTTTCTGTTTCCTGCTGGTTGTGGAAGCATTTTCCCTGAAAAAGAGTTGTTGAGATGCTTGAAGAAGGGACAGTCAGTTGGCAAGAGGTCAGGTGAATATGGCTGATGAGGCAAAACTTCGGAGCCCAATTCATTCAACTTTTGAAGCATCGGTTGTGCAAAGTGCAGTCCAGCATTGTTGTGGAGAAGAATTGGGCCCTTTCTGTTGACTGATACTGACTGCAGGTGCTGCAATTTTCAGGGCATCTCATCGGTTGACTGAGCATATGTGTCAGATGTAGTGGTTTCACTGGGATTCAGAAAGCTGTAGTGGATTACACTGGAAGCAGACCACCAAACAGGAACGCTGACCTTTTTTAATTTTGGTGCAAGTTTGGCTTTGGGAAGTGCTTTGGAGCTCCTTTTTGGTCCAGCCACTGAGCTGGTCATCACCTGTGTCATATGAAATCAACTTTTCAACACATGTTACAATCCAATGGAGAAATGCTTCATTGTTATTGTGTAGAATGGTAGAAATTGACACTTCAAAATGACAACTTTTTTGATTTTTGGTCAGCTCACAAGACACAGAATTACTGAGCTTTTTCACCTTTCCAATTTGCTTTAAATGCCAAATAATCATAGAATACTTCAGCAACTTCTCATGTAGTTGTAAGAGGATGAGTTCGATGATTGCTCTCAATTGCTCATTGTCACTTTCTGATGGCCAGCCACTATACTTCTCATCAAGGCTCGCATCTCCTCTGTGAAACTTTCTTGAATCACCACTGCACTGTACATTTGTTAGCAATTCCTGGGCCAAATGCATTGTTGATGTTGTGAGTTGTCTCTGCTGCTTTACAACCTATTTTGAACTCAAATAAGAAAATTGCTCCCATTTGTTCTTTGTCTAACATCATTTCCATAGTCTAAAATAAATATAAAATAAACAGCAAGCAATAAGTCATTAGCAAATAAATAAATAAATAAATAAAGCAAGCAAGAAATTCACATTAAAACGATGTATAACATAGCCACATTTATTTCAGAATATATTCCAATATCAAACAGCAAATGTCAACAATACAAAACTGCAATTACTTTTGCACCAACCTAACATTAAGAATAGGAAGTTTGGAATAATGAACATTTATTAACAATATAAATGGGTCAGTTATTTGAAAGATTTTCAAAATCTTACTCTCAAGAATACAGTGTAGTGGGAGGAAAGGATTGCATGTACCAAGTGCAATACATAGTACACAGTTTATTTCATCTTTATAATAACCTTGGAGACAAGAACTATCAGTATCATCACTTTTATACAAATCTAACTGACTCATGGTAGTTAAAAACTTGTCCAGAGATGCTGGAATGGCCCAGCAGGTTGAGCACTTGCTTTGCAGCCCTTGAGGTTCAAGGATCAAGTCCTGGCCCTGGCCCTTGCGGACCTATATGGTGAACTGAGCGTGCCCCCAATTTGGTTCTTGCCAGGAAAACCTTCCCATGTGGGAGGCCCCCGTCCTGGTTCCTGCCCTTCCCAGCCCCAAGCCCACCTGTGGAATGAAATTATATTGGAAATTAATGATGTACAGCTATGGACACTACTCCGGGTCTCTCTCTCTCTCTCTCTCCCTCTCTCCCTCTCTCTCTCTATCTCTCTCTGTTGAAAACAATAAAAATAAAAATCTTAAAAAAAAGAAAAGAAATCTTGTCCAATGACACCAAAAATAGAAGTGGAGTTACCCTCAAATTATTTCTGTGCTTAACTTGAGAAAATCAGTTTGTATATATCAGTCTGCAGCTCTTTCGTATATAATAGTATTGCACATTTATATATGCTGTACTGAATAACCTCCAACTTCAAGAATTTTTCCTACCTCATTGAAGAAAATATCCCATTATCTCCAGAATTTCATGAGTTAGCAACATGGCACAATCAAGCTAATCCACAGTGCAAAATCTCTTGTCTATCTCCTGAAGCCAATATAGGAGCATGTTCAACATACCTGTCTTATAATGATCAGAATAGCCTGTGAAGCAACTTTCAATCCCATAAAATGGACTCCGACCTCTTTCCAGCATTGGGTTCATCACATCATTAATGTGTCTTGGCTTTAGTAAACAGTGAGAATTCCAAGACTTTAATAGGCGCACAGTCTCTTCCAATCTTGAAGCAATATTTAAATACTTTACACAAGAAAAAAGCTTTCATCTAATGTCTGAACAACAACAAAAAGGAATCTGTGAATTAACAACAGTCTTAGAATAACATACTTAATCATTAATGCAAAACTTAGTGCTATTCTTGGCCATCAAAGTTTAAATAAAAGATCTATATGCTCTGATTATATGAGAAATGTTGATGAGGCATTTTTAGTATTGTTTTTAGACAGAATAAACTCAGAAGTATGGTATCAATTGAGAAATGACTAGTCATAAATCTATTTCTGAGTAGCAAGTAATTAAGAGAAACATAAAATAAGTAAAATTATCCTTGTCCATTCTGCTTTTCTCTATGAAAGGTCCAAATATGGTTCCAATCTTTGGAAAGATATTTGTGAGCTCTACCTTTGCAAGTTTGATTAGAGTTTCTTTTAATCCCACAAAACAACAAAAGTAAAATCAGTTGAATAATATAATCTTTTTTCTCCAAATTATTTTTCCAAATTCTCTGCCAAAGCAAACACATGGTACGTGTTAGTCGACTGGGTCTGCCTCAATTCATCATTGTACGAACTGCACTGCTTTTGTTGCCAAACCTATTACACTAAATCCCACTGTTTTTAAAACCTAACTCTAAACATCCTTTTAAGCTTGCAGAACATTCTAAATGTAGTTTAAATGTACACTATTTTTAAATTACCTTTTTAAAAGAAAACTTTAGGATTATTCCTTTTGAATAGATACCAAATTTATGTTTTGTTCTGTTTGTTTCATTTTGTTTGTTTGTTTTTGTACCTGCTAAAAGACAGGTAAAATATAGACTTAGCCTTGTGTCATGAAGTATAAAGAAAGGAAAAAACTTCTCAAATTTTTGTTAGGGTTTTATTTAAACATTTCCAAAAGCAATAAGAGCTGTTAAAGTAGTTGGACAAGAAATGTTATCAGATGGTTGGAATCCAGAATTTTAATGTGCAAATGTGCATTTTATTCTTTTTCTCAAAGACTCATGTCACTGAAAAAAGTCACTTATTCTATCATAAAATAGAAATTACTCATTCACCCTATGATGTGTTTAACCCTCATATAAAGAGTATTATATTTATTGCTGTCCTTGGTCTTCAAAGATAAATTTGATAGTGGTGATTACCATCTCTTTGTTTCTGAAGAAAAAAAGAAAGGAAAAAAAAAAAAACACCTAAAGGAGAACAATAGCTTTTTCCTTGAATAAGCATAAAATTTTATTATAGCAATAAAAAAGCAGCTATTCAACAGCAATGATATGAATCTGCTACTATTTTCAAAATGTTTTATTTTCAGTTTATGTTACATTCTAGCCCTTAATTTTAAATTTTAGAGTAAGTCTCTAATTTAGGATACCTGAGATTTGCTTACCTAATTTGGATATTGTAAAATTTAATGTAGCATTATATATCACCATCTCACTGTAAATCAACAATTGAGAAGAAAACATCCATCTATAAGTCATCACCACTATGTCCCCCACATCCTTGGATCTATGTCCTCTGTTCTATGTTCTATTTAGTTAAACTGAATGAACTCTCTGTTTATTCTTTGCTTTCTGTTCATTCTTTGCTCTCAGAAAAGCCCAGCCTCCTTACTTGTGTTCTAATCTCCTCTACTCTCTCTAACAAAGAACACCGCTGAATCAATTAGCACTTCTCTCTCCTACAACATCAATTTTTCTACATCTTCTAAATTGCTTCATCAAGGTATAGAAATGTTATTCACTTATCTATCAAAAATATCTTCTCAGCATCTTATTTCTCATTAACACCCCTCTAGTAAACACTTCACATACCTCCTTCCTTTTAGAGAAAAACTCCTCAAAAGATTGTATCTCTGCAAATTCTTAGATCCATTTACTCAAAATATAGCCATAATACTGTAATAACTATTCACAGTGTCAAGTGGGTACTAGTTCTGTCAAGGTGATCACTTGGTAAGATATATAAATGTCTGATCACCATGTTGTACAAATAAAAGTAATATAATATTATGTCAACTGTAATTGAAAAATAAATTTTTAGAATATTACCACTAAAAAATTTTTTGCCCAAGCCATTTCACTGAAACTGTTCTTCTTGAGGTTACCAATGATCTTCGTGTTGATAAACCCAATGACCACTTTTCAGTTCTTATATTACTTGATCCCTCAGCAGCTTTTGACACAATTGGTCACCCTCTCCTTGTGAACATTCTACTTGCTTCCAGGTTACTACAGTTCCGATTGTCCTTCATTATTGCTTATATTTTTCATTCTTATTTGATGTTTCCTCTTCATCTCACCAACAACCTCTGAATGTTGAAATACCCAAAGGCTCAATCCTTATAATCTTTTATGTCCTCACTAACTCTCTTCCATCCATTTTCCACTATAACTGATTTCTCCCAATATAGCCTGAACTTTTCCCCTAAGCCATAGGCCCAATTACACACTTATGCCCACTTGGATATCTAATGAACATTTCAACCTATGTCCAAAACTAAACTCCTCATCTTTAATCTCCTTCCAAACTTGCTTTTCCCATGTCAATTAAGGGCAATTCCCATACTAGCAGTTTTTTCAGAGAAAACCATTAACAAAGTTTTCTCAAACAACTCACATCGAATCTAAAGCAAATATCATTCACAGTACCTTTCAAACATACCTAAAAACCAACCACTTTCTACGACCCCCTTCATTAATTGCCATTTCAAGGCCCCCAAATTATTGCCAATAGTCTTGTCAGCAGTTTCTCTGCTTCTATTCTTATGCCAGAAGATGGCACTATTCTCAGTTCTCCAATAGCCATTATCTTACCCAGAGAAAAAAGGCCAAGTAATTGCAATGGCTACTAATTCTATGAAGTCTGGCTCCCTCTGTGTGCCTTTGTGATCTTATCTTCTAAATTACACTATTTACTCTGTTGTAGTCACACTGACCTTCTTAAAGTGCCTCGAATTTGCTAGTTATTCTTTCATTTCACTGCCTTCACAATTATTACTCCCTTTTCTGGAATCATCTCCTAAGTAATTTCATGACAAGTTTCCTTCAGCTCCTTCAGGTTTTAACTCATATTACCTTTTCAGAGTGCTCTTCTCTGAGTGTAATATTTAAAATTGCAGTAATGTCCCTGAATACCTTTTATCCCCTTTGTTAGCTTGTTTCTTTTTATTATCGTTATAATCTAGCATAGTGTATAATTTACTTATTTGGTTAGTTTCATTTCATTTCCTACCCTGCATTCTGACAAGTTTCAAGAGGGCAAGGCTTTTTGTGTGTTTTATTCACTCTTAAAGAACTGGTGGCTAGAGAATTGTTTCAAACATTGTAGGTGCTATTTGTGAAATAATTATATAAATAAGAACCGTTCATGGTAGTTAAGAGTCCAGATTTCAGAGTCAGGGTGATCTGAATATGAGTCCTTGCTCTGCATCTTACTAATTAAATATTTACCTTAGACAGGTAATTTTTCTGAGCTCCAGTTTTCTCATTATAAAATGGACACAGTGGTACTAGCACACAAAACTGTTTTTATAAACTTAAAAGGAAATAAAATTTAAGCAAAATAAAACAGGAAGTGTCATTTTTGCAGTGATTCATATTCACCATCAATAAAGAATAATGAACTAAGAATGTTTAAATATGTGAAAAATTATACTTTCTTTAATAGATCATAGTTATTTTAATAATTTTAACTTTATTCAAAAATTATTTGTCACTAAATAGTGCCATTTGATACTAATTAAAAGATGATTAAGAAAATTATAGTGCATATTCCTCACCAGGTTTTAATTATAAAATACTATTATCTAAATAAAATAGTTTTTAGATATACTTTCCATGAAGAGTTCTGTGTTCAATTTTGCAATGTAATTATAGTATTCAACAAAGGCATTTTAAAATAAAAACATAAATTTAGATGTTAATTATTTTGCTCAGCTTCAGACTTAGAGTGAGATTTATTTTAAAGATGGTCTTTATTTTGCCTCATGATCTTACAGCAGAAATTTCTCCCACCATTTGACTAATCTATAGGATTTCTCATTCACCTACCTCCATTTCCAGAAAAAGGAGATTGCATTTGACAAAACCTCATATTGGTTTCATTCCCACAGAAATAGATTACTACTTTCCATAGAACTCTCCATTCCCTTCCCAGTATCTACAATGACTATGGCAGACTGAAGCTTCAGACTCTTCCACCAAAATATTGAGGCCCCTTTATCTAGTTTATTCCTTTTATTAGAGAATTGGAAAAATGAAGCACAGACATACTAAGTGGTTTAAGCTCAAAAAGCTGGTGCATAAAAAACTGGATCAATCCATTTTGCCAAATGGCCAACCCCTGTTTTATTTGGAAGTTTTTGTTTGCTTCTTTATATGTTTTTACTTTTCTTTATAGCTTGAATTATCTTTTCTGTTTTGCTATAAAGCTAAATACCTTAACAGTTGTGTCATATATATGAGTACTGTCTGGCAAATATCCAGCCATGAAATATGAAAAATAGAGAAATTATTAGCTGGATTTTTTCCCTAACAGTATATATGTATATGTATATATGTATATGTATATATGTGTGTGTGTATATATATATACACACAAAGTTTTCTCAAACAACTCACCTTGAATCTACAGCAAATATCATTCACGGTACCTTTCAAACATATCTAAAAAGCCAACCACTTTCTACAATTCCCTTCATTAATTGCTATTTCAAGACCCCCAAATTATTGTATCTAATATATATATACAATTTTATATATGTATATAATGTTTTATCAGTGTTGAATATTGTCATTGGAATATTTCTTATGCCATTGAATATTGTTTTTTGACTATCTACCTTATAGTTTTAATTTATTGGTATGAAGAAAGCACTTCAGTTATTAACTATTTTTATTTACCTTTTGAATTATAATGTAAAATAAATTGTGTGCTCAACAACTGATTGTTTGAATTTTTATTAATAAATCTTATGTTTATATGTAATATTTGCAAGCCAGAGTTAGAAGAACAAGAATGCATGCTCTACCTCAGATCCCAGCAACAGGACATGAATATGAGTGAAGGTCTAACACCTAAGTTCTTTCTATTTTTTGCAATAACATCTTATTTGTTCACATTCAGGAAGAGAACCGTATGCTCTCTACACTAAGTAGAATTTTAAGTGCAATCAAATGTATTCATTTCTCCCTTCCATTTGTGCCTCAAAATATTGAACTACATAGCTCCTTTCTAAATAAGTTTATTCCAGGATTTTTGTTCAGATTATATTGAATGGTCTCATTAATTTTGAAAAAGATGTCTTTTAAAAAAATACTATTATAACTTTTAATCCTAAGATTTATAACATTTGTGGTTAATTTTGACTCCTAGATAAAGTTTGTTCACGAGTGATGCTGTCAGTTACGTAAACTGTTAAGTAGGTATCAAAGGAACTTTATGTTCAGCAATAGCACCTTTGTGGAATAGAAAGTGACATCCATCTCTTGGTGCACCAATACTGGTGCAGTAACTATACTAATATTGGCTGATGTAGGTTTGCACTTTAAATAGTGTTGGTAATTCAAAAATCATTAGGTAGACATTGTAAATAGCAATTATTTCTGGTTCTCTATTATAATATGCAACCAAATAACATATTATTACATGTTGATATTGATAGGTTAATCTTCTGATAATAGCATCAAAGTGTTTAAAGTCCCCATGTTTAAAATGTTAATGGAGAGTTTAATATCCTTACTGTAATAATAACTCAGAAATATAAATTTCACCTAGTGAGCAAGACTTTTCAATGAGCATGCAGCTCTTAATTTCAGATGGAATGTAATATTTAATGAATTAGTACATATCTACCTTGGCAGTACTGGAACAGATGAAAATAATCACAGGAGAATCTTTTTTTTTTTCCTGTGTTTCTTGACAGAGACAGAGAGATACAGAGAGAAGGGGTTGGGCCCAGAGCGATGTCTATAGTTGCATGTCTTTAGATTTCTACATAGTTTCATTCCACATGGGGTGAAGAGATGCACAGGGCAGGAACCAGGCTGGTGGCCTCTCACATAGGAGGCACACCTCACCAGCCAGGGGAGAACCAGGGGCCTCCCACGAAGGAGGATTGGCCTGGAGAGAACCAAACTGGGAGCATGGAGGGTGGAGGGGTCCATGATTCAATCCTCGGACCCTGGGGCTGCAAGCTGAGTGCTCAACCCACAGAGCCATCCCAGTATTCCCCACAGGAAAATCTTAATAATAAAAAATAATATCTTAAGAACTACATTTTTGAAATCTACCACTTTTGTCTACATCAAAAACGTTCTACACGCTTTAGTCTCATTGTTTTGAGGTGCATATATGGAGAGTTCTAGTTATTCAGAATATACCAAGAGTCATAAATTGATTTTGTCTTCACTTCTAGCTTTCCAACTGAGTAAAATAACTTGTTTCATCATATTTTAAGAAACTTATGTTTTCTTCGATGATAATTCAATAGCATTCTTATTGTTAAAATATTTTGATTCAATTTTAATATATTATATGAAAATCTTATGATTTTATCATTTAATGAAAATTTTATTGTGTATATACTACTAGCTGGTCTTAACCCTAGAACCATACCCTGGGGTACAAATGAAAAAAAATTTTTTAATTGCTTGTAACTTTTAAAAAATGCAACGGTTTATTTGATGCGTCCATGTATTTGCGGGGGGCGAGGGGATGCACCGATACCTCAGTTGGACGGTAGTCCTGTTGGCGAGTGAACATGACACGCTGCTTGTGGGGCACACATGTACCCCAGGGTACGATCAACATAAGTATTTTAATTTGATTTTTTTTTTATTATTTCATTATTTCATGTTTTTTTATTGCTTTACGGCATGAATCTAAAAGAAGGTTGTATGACATCTTTATGTACATATTTTATCAACAAAAAACTATAAAACACCTCCTTCTGACT
The DNA here is from genome assembly GCA_004027555.1 of Craseonycteris thonglongyai. Classification (NCBI taxonomy): domain Eukaryota; kingdom Metazoa; phylum Chordata; class Mammalia; order Chiroptera; family Craseonycteridae; genus Craseonycteris; species Craseonycteris thonglongyai. The sequence goes on from PVKE010035812.1 coordinate 11,795, forward strand.
GCACTGCAATAGATGAGCAGTTGCTTGGTTTTAGAGGTAGATGTCCATTTCGTATGTATATACCTTCAAAGCCAGATAAATATGGAATTAAACTACTAATGCTTTGTGATGCCAAAACGTACCATATTTTCTGGCGTATAGGACGACCGGGCGTATAAGACGACCCCCTAATTTTACAGGGGGGTCGTCTTATACAGTGAATATAGGCCTAAACCTATGTTTTAACTGTAAAATTAGGGGGTCGTCTTATATGCCCGGTCGTCTTATACACCGGAAAATACGTATTACATGATAAATAGCATAGTATATACAGGAAAGGATTCTACTCCTCGAGGAATACCCATTGCCAAATATTTTGATCTTGAGCTGTCAACTACAATACACAACACTAACAGGAATATAACGTATGATAATTGGTTTACCTCTATACCTGCCGCTCAAAAATTGCTGTCCAAAAATGTAACTACAGTTGGAACACTAAAAAAAAATAAAACAGACCTACCTCAATATTTTACTGAAATCAAAGACCATAACCTGAATACATCAATGTTTGCCTTTCATGATGAACTTACTTTGCTTTCATATGTTCCTCCAAAGCTCAGCAAAGGAAAAAAGAAAAACATACTTATGCTTTCAACTATGCATTATGCTGCAGACAAAGATAAATCCATGAATTTGCGTGATATTATAAGTTTTCACAACCAAAAAAAGGGTGGAGTTGATACGTTTGATCAGCTTTGCCATACTTATAGCGTATTGCGCAAAACTCGCCGCTGGAGCCTTTGCATATTTTATGGATTACTCAATATCGTAGGAATTAATTCCATGATATTACTACATTCCTCAAATGCCACTAATACGCAAACTTTTAATAATACACGCACTTACCTGAAGTCTCTCACTTTCGATCCTATAAAACCCTACTTGGAAGAAAGGTTTCAATACAGAACTTTACCAACATCCCTACAAGTGAGTATTGGAGACATATTGGGTAAAAAACGACCATTACCTGCGGAAACTCCTTCCAATTCAAGATCCGGAAGGTGTTCTTTCTGCCCAAGGTCCAAGGACCACAAATGACGCATACAATGCGCCAAGTGCAGAGCTTTTATTTGTAATGAGCACCAAAATAAAATTTGCCAAAATTGTTATCTGGAGAGTTCCTAATTATTGTGCCTTTTTTGATAAATGTAACTGAAGTTATTTTATAAGAAGGCTATGTAGTTGATTTTGAATAAATGTTTATTCTCTTTTTGAAAATGTGATTTTTTTCATTGGGGTACACCTGTACCCCCAGGGTACTGTTAATTAAAGTCTAATATGGGTACGGTTCTAGGGTTAAAAATGGTGAATATGTGTTAATTAGATAGTATAAGAATTAAACTTTTCAAAAAGTAAACCATGTCACAGAATCAATGCTACTTACACAATGGGTGAGACTAAATGCCAATACTATATTTATAGCCAAAGAGCATTTTGATAAGATAGTAAATTTATTGAATCTTATGAATTAGGATATTTTTAGAAATATTTTGGCATACACATGAATTATATGCATATATCTCACTTATATTTTGAGAGTTGATTTACAAAACTGCACAAATAAAAAAAATATGTCATCTCCTAGAATATTTTTAAGTTAAATAAAATTACTCTTTTAATACAGAATAAAAGTTAAATAAGATATACGTGTATTCATATACATATGTACACACACACCCTACATACACATACATACAAAGAATAAAATTAAAATACCCCACATCCCAAAGTATCTACTTTTATGAAAAGTTACCGTATTCAACAAATATACTTAGGTTTATGTTGTACTCTACAGATGTTACTTTCCAGGGGTCCTAAAAGGATAATGTATCATTTAGGCAAGGAATAGACATGTAATTGAATAAACTACATAGGCTATAAAAGCTAAAAAACAAAACAAAACAGAGTAAACATTTCTATGACAGCAAATAATTATCATTTAATTACCTGGGGAATTAAGAAAATGTTAACAGAGATTATTTTAATATAAAATTGTGTTTGAATTTTAGGTATGAATAAATGTTTGTCAAACAATTAATATAGAACCCAATTGATATAGGACATTTGGGATTTACCTTCTAATATACATAGTGGAATCTGGGATTTCACATAGGAGGAAGATATTAGATTGAGATATTAGATTCAAAAAAGTTAGAAATAGAATGGAGGATGGATTTAAGAGAATAGAGGCCAAGAGGCCAGTAACTAGATGGCTTCTACAAAAGAGGTTAGAATAAAGTTTATTGAAAATTTATATGACCTAAATTAAGGCAAGTCCAGTTAAGATATAGAGAAGCAGACTTATACAGTAGACACTTGGAGATACATTCTGACAGCATCTAATATGGGAGAAATCTACACAATCAAATGCTGGCAATCATCCTGATTTATGGTGTGTACAAAAGGAGACTCAGAAAAGACTTGAGTCATGTCCAGATTTCTAGAACTTGTCTGACAGAGCTTATATCTTCTAGTAAAAACTAAATTCAGTATTACAAGTATCATGTTACAAATAATTGTTTTTAACCCTACATTCCAAGATGTTTCATCCAAAAAAGCTATTTGAGATCATCATTCTAATATCTACACCAATTTACCAACAAATTAATGAACAAAATGTATTCTAGTTAGCTGCAAATGCCAAGACCTGAGCAGCTGCTCAGCTAAATATTCTGTTCTGACTATTTAAAGTCTCTGAAGCAATAGCTAATCTTGACATTACTGCTTGATTGACCTCCTGATCAGTTTAATCTATCTTAATTTCACTAAAAAAAACACACAAAAAAACTTAAGTACTGAAGAACAGCAGATCACTGTGGCCTCAAACTAGCAAGATTTGCCATGTAATATATATTTTTAAATGAAAGTCTAGAATTATATACCTATTCCAGCTAATGCTGTGCTGTATAAACATATGTCATTAATAATTATCAGAAATGTACTCCCCTACAATCAGAAACAGTTCCACTCTAAGAGGCAAACTTTTATAATAAAAAATATTTTAAGAGACATAGTTCTTTCTCATTTCTTCCTTGTGAGTATAATATGTAGTAAAACTTGGTGAAGCCTGAAATAGGTATCTTGGGTTTTATGTTCCATACCCCTGGGTATGCCTGATTACCTTCTAACACTGATTTTGTAATGTTCTTCCTCACCTGGTTTTTAAATATTTCAAAGAAATATGTTTCTACTATACTTTTCTTTTAAAGATTTATTTTTATTGTTTTTTGACAGAGAGAGACAGACAGACAGAGAGAGACACAGAGAAGGGGGAGGGCCCAGAGCAGTCTCCATAGTTGACAGCATTAGTTTTCCATATAGTTTCACTCCACAGGTGGGCACAGGGCTGCACAGGGCAGGAACTGGGTTGGGAGACTCCTGCCTAGGCCCAGCAAAAACTGAACTGGGGGAACACTCCATTTCAGCATATGGGTCTGCATGGGCCAGACCAGGGATTTGATCCTTGGGCTCTGGGACTGCAAAGGAAGCGCTCAACCTACTGAGCCATCCCATCTTCCCCCTACTATATTTCTTAAAAGATTAATTCTCCTCCAATCTCTAAGGCCATGTTCAATCCTTAAAACATCTATGATAATCCTTTCTCACAGAGAAAGTTTTATTTGTTTAATTATTTTCTATTATTCCTTAATAAACTTTGCATCTTAAAATAAAAGTATATACCCTTTTAAAAAAGCATAGTTACCAAAACTGATCATTTTTTATATATGTGAGAAATAAAATGACTTTAGCTATTTAAAAAGAAAAAGTAACTTATCACCACACCTACAAGAAATCATTCCCTCCCTAAAGATAGAAAAAAAAAATGAAGCAAAATGGTCTTTAAAAGTAAACCAGATTTTGGAAACTGGCAACTTGGGGAAGCCAGGATGGCTCAGCGGGTTGAGAACTCACGTTGAAGCCCAGGGGACCCAGTGTATGTTTTTAGGAATTTATCCATTTCTTCCAAGTAATCTAATTTGTTGGCATATAAATATTATTTCTAGCACTTTCTTATAATCCTTTGTATTTCTGTGGTATAGTTATCACTTCTCCTCTTTCATTTCTGATTTTACTTGTTGAGGCCCTCTTTCTTTATTCTTGATGAGGTCTGGCTACAGGTTTATAAATTTTGCTTATCTTTTCAAAGAACAAGCCCTTGGTTTCATTGATCGTCTATTGTTTCTATAGTCTCTGTTTCATTTATTTCCACTGTGATCTTTATTATTTCCTTCCTTTTCCTCAATTTTGGCTTTATTTGTTCTTCTTCTTCCAGTTCCTTTAAATGTAAAGTTAGGTATCTGATATGAATCTCCTTCTTAGAGCTGCTGTGGCTATATCCCATAAATTTGGGTCCTTGTGTTTCATTTTCATTAGTCTCAAGGTATCTTTTAATCTACTCCTTGATCTCATTGTTAATCGATTGTTTAGTAGCCTGTTGTTTAGTTCTCATATGTTTGTGTGCTTTTCAGTTTTCTTCTTATAATCAATTCCTATCTTCATACAATGTGTTCAGAGAAAAGGCTTCATATGATTCCAAACTCATTAAATTCATTGAAACTTGTTTCATGCTATAATCTGTGATCTACCCTGAAAAATGTCACATATGCTTCTGAAAACAATGTATATTCTGTTGCTTTTGGGGTGAAATGTTCTAAAAATATCTACCAAGTCCATCTGAAAGGATTAGAGGGACAAAGTCTTTTTTTTTTTTTTTTAATTTATTGTTAAATTTGATGAGGTTACATTGGTTGGTAACAATTAGACAGTTTACAGATGTACAAGTCCACCTCACATCATTCATGCATCGTATTATGTGCCCATCACTCAGTATCAGTTCCCCTTCCATCACCTTATATCTAGT
>PVKE010035813.1:0-16696 GCA_004027555.1 Craseonycteris thonglongyai
AAACTGTCTGATTGTTACCAACCAATGTCACCCCATTAAATTTAACAATAAAATATAATAATATAAAAAAAAAAAAAAAGATAATTTCCAAGTTTGCTATATCTAAAGATACAGTACTTATTTTGCAAATTTCATGGAAAGTCTCAAATAAAATATAAAGCTTCAAACATGTTAGAATTCTATTAGTGAGACATTAGCATTATTAATTCATGGAAATATTGGTTCATAAAATCCTAATAAATAGGACTTCTAATTTTTTGAGAAGATTACCAAAGCTTCAAAGGCCTTTAGACCTCCTAATAAAAATATTTAATTCTCATTTTAATTAATCAGCATTTAATAGATTAAATAATTATTTTAAAATTGCAAAATTTCAAATTATAATTATATGTATTTAAGGGCCTTAAAACCTTTTTAAACTTTGCTTAAATGATAATTACAAACCAATAGTCTTAAAAAAATCATATATTAGCACAAATGTCCACTTGAGGTGTTGTCTTGGACTGTTCATCGTCTTCATATTCTTAGGCCTAACGATTTCAAGTTCCCAGATAAAGACAGGGGAGCCACTTGAAGCATGTTAACTTGTCCTTTCAAAACAGTATGTGCTTATTCCTTTCCATGCTAGTTCTGAACGGTCCATGAAATCTATGCTCCAACTATACTGATTATTAATCATTCCCTTAAAACTTTCAAGCTTCATGCAATTCCTTTATTCTTTGCATGCCCCTCTGTTTATGAAACTCTTTCTCAACCTTAATGCTAGGTGTGGACTCCAATTGATCCACTATGACTTCCATCACAGTCAACATAGCAGTTGGTTCGGAGATAATCACATGATTTAAGATGATCCAGTCAGAAGAAAGCCTGGGTTGTTTGGTCAGAAAGTTAAGAAAGACCTAATTTTTTCTCTCTATTGGACATGAATAAGGAATAACAGATTTCAGGTTATTGCAGATAGCTTGCCTGTGGTAATAGAGGAATTTCTAATGTCAATTTGAGACTTCTTTTTTTGGTTACATGTAACCAAAGGATTTTAATTGATATAAGGAGGTAAGTGTTCTCTTTAAATTTTTGCATGATTATTCTACAAATACAGATTGCTTGAGGTCTGGGATGGAGATACAAAACTGGTATATAAAACTGTTTTATATTTATACACTGCATCTTTACCTATATCTATTTATATCTATCACGCTTGAGAAAAGATGGCATCACCGAAGAAGTGAGTGTAGATAGAAAAGAAGGCCAAAGCCTGCTCCTGTTCTGCACCCTCACAAAAATGATGGGGTAGATGGGCAGATGCTGCAAAGAACACAGAGAAAAAGGATCCATGAAGTAGAAGTAAAGCTAAGAGCTTGGGCTGTCCTGTGAGAAAGTAAACCAAGATGACAAAAGTGAATAACTATGTCAAAGGCAGTTGATGAAATAGAGTAAAAACAGAAGTCAACATTCGGTTTAGTAATGTAGAGTCAGTGGTGATATGGACATGAACAAATTTTATAGCATTTTGAAGACAAAAACAGATTCGAGAGGATTTTAAACAGAGGGGATGGAGCAGTAATAGAGATACTAAATATGTGCATGATGAGGGTAAACACTGTTTTGTTGTTTGTTTGCCATCTGTGTAAACAAAAAATCCATTTGATGGGGAAGCTGGGATGGCTCAGTGGGTTAAGCGCTCACTTTGCAGCACCGGGGAGCTGGGATCGAATGCCGGCCCTGGCCCTTGCGGAACCATATGCTGAACTGGGAGCTCCCCCAGTTCAGTTCTCTCTCTGTCTCTGTATCTCTCTCTCTCTCTCTCTCTCTCTCTCTCTCTCTCTCTCTGTCAAAAATAAATATAAATAAGTAAATAAATAAATAAATAATAAAACAAAAAAACAAAAACAAAAAAAAAACCCCATGTTTAAAAAATCCATTTGAGTCAAGTCAAAACTATGCAGGAAATTTCTCTAAGTTTTAAAAGTTCAAATCATAAATAAAATACTACAATACATGTAATTCCTCCAGTATCACTATTCAGAAAGAATATCATATTGAATTCACTGGCTTAATATAAAATCTCATATTCTTTAGTTAGTTCATTTTTTAACCTTAGGGCCAGATTTTACGGAAATTCAAAGGAATTTTGTACTTAAAATACTTCCTCTCTATAGAAATATGGCAGAGACTTCAAATACGTGCACTAATTACATGTGCAAAACCATATCTGTAGGTACTTCACATTTTCTAAAATTTACATATGTTTTATTTGAATAATGAATTTGCCAAAAAACAAGGTATTTCTCATTTTTGTCTTTAAATATTGGCCTAAAATTCACATATTCTATCTCCCAAATCTATTGTTCTAACCCGGAGGCCAATTCGTGAAAGCTTACCATCACAAAAATGTATTAGTTCAGTCAAAATGTATATTATTTTCTCCTTGGTGTTACCCAAATGAATTAGAAAGTATGTTCACACAAAAAACTGCACACAGATTTTTATGGCAGCTTTACTCATAATTGCAAAACTGGAAGCAATCAAAAAGGTTTGAATGAAGAAACTATGGGATATCTAGACGATGGAATATTATTCAGTGCTGAAAAAGAAATGCTCTATCAAAGCATGAAAAGACCTGGAGAAAGCATACATGTGAAAGAAGCCAATACGAAAAACCTACATGCTGTATGATTTCCACTATGTGACATTCTGAAAAAGGTAAAACTACAGAGATATCAAAAAGATCAAGGATTGTCTGGGGATGGGAGGGAGGGATGTAAAGATGGAGCACAGAGGATATTTAGAGCAGTGAAACTATTCTGTATGATACTAAAATGGTGGATAGATATACAGTTGTCAAAACTAAAAGAATGTACTACACTAAAAGTGAACTCTGATGTAAATTAGGACTGTGGATAATAGTGGTGTGTCAATGTAGGTTCATTGATTGTAACAAATATACCACTGAAGTGTGGGATGTTGGCTGTGTGGGAGGTTATGAACTTGTGAGGCAGGGAGTCTATAGGAACTTCCTGTACTTTCTGTTAAATTTTACTGTGAACCTAAAATTGCTTTAAGAAATAAAGTATATTAATTTTAAAAAGCAACAATAACGTATATATGTTATTTTCAGTGCTTGATCATGACTCATTTCATCCCTAATGTGTTGTATTGAATTTCTTTTGGAAGATTAAGAAGACCTATCAGTGTTCTCAAAACAGTTTCATATGGTTAATTTTTAAAACATGTAATTGAATAAAGATGAATCTTACTTTATTAGTTTTTATTTTGCATGGGACTATATTTCTCAGCTATTTCAAGAACACAAATTCTCCATGTATGTTTGTGTGTCACCAGTTCTTACCAGAAACCTGCTTCTTGAATATGAAAGGCCCTCCATTGTGGGTGAGTGAGTGCGTGTCACAGTAAGTGTAATCTACTGGCAGGTAGTAGGGCCATACTTAAAACATTATATAATGCTCTAGGTGTAGGCAGTTTGATTCTGTATCATTGTGGCAATATTTACTGTAGTACTTCTTAGGTGATATAAAGCAACAGGGGTTACACTTTCTTTGTTATATGGGGAAATAAATGGACAGGGATATGAAGTAATGAGTAAAAAATTAGGGATCAGTAAATCTAATACTCCTGAGCTATAAATATACTTTATGATCATGTGCACATTGGCTGAACATGAACTCAGCAACTGCTCAGGGCAAGCCTACAGAATGTAGACTTTTTGGCTGTGCTATTTATTTCTTCCTGTTCTTTCAGGAAACATGAAATAATTATAATAAAAAAAAATCAACCCAGCAAGGATTCCTAAGAATTATCCTTTTACTCCCACTCCCAAGTTTCTCAAATTACTGAAAATTGTTTGAGAACTTTGTTACTCAGTTTAAAATTACTGGTCATGTCATGTCATTTTAGCACAATAGCAGTAAACACTAGTTACATAGACTTCCTGGGATTAACAAGATCAGGATTTAGAAAAAAAACAACAAAAAACCTGGCTCTAAAGACCCTGGTGTTTTCCTGATTGAACAAAAAAAAAAGGCTTTAAAAGAAAGCCAAATGAGGAAATTGAAAGTTAAAAATAAACAATTACTAACGTTGTATTTTTGCTTTTTATTTATTTTTTTATTTTCAGTTAATAAAGAGCATAATCTATTTGTACCTGCTTTTGCCTCAGGAGTTAGAGGAAGATAATGAAAATATTTTACTATCTATTTTCAAATTATAAGCTGTTGTTGCCAAAGAAAGTCAAAATTCATGTATATTATCACATTATTGTTCTCAGGAGACTGCAGTCACCATAGTGATTGTAATTACATGGCTTCATTAACTTTATACATTCTACCTGTTATGAGGAGGGGGTCACATTAAGAAAATTTGCATATGCAGGAAATGAATGTCATTTGCAGGGAGCTAATGTCATTAAACATTTAGGCAGTCCCTACCCAACAAAAGAGTTTCCACTGGGATATGCTTTTCAGCATGCCCTTTAGAGTCATTGTGGGCTCAGACGTTTATTCCCAAACCATAAAAATAAAACCTCTCTTAGAGAAAAATGTTAGAAAGTGACAACTATTTTAACCAATCTGATATATGACTGGAATTTCAAATTTCTAACACCAAGATTATTACAACACACAATCAAGGGCAACATGGCTCTGAAAATGTAAGCACTGAATATTTGAAAATGCCTTGCACAGTGTGTGTGCGTGTGTGCATACATGCACACATGCATGCATGTGTTGCTTAATAGATTGAGTGACCTGTGTTTTAAAATGTGTATTATTATACTTTGATAGTTTTCTATTTTTATTGGCCCATTTAAACTTTAAATTTTTCTGAAATAGCTTCAGGTAAAGAAATCATGATAAGCAAACAATAGACAAAACAATAAAGAAAAACAAAGTAAATTTAAATAATGAATTAAGACTTATGACTCCCATAATGAATATATTTCTATATTTTGACAGGATGGATAATATATGCCTTTTCGTTCGGAGTAGATGTTCTTGACATTTTGGTCACATCAGAGTTCTTGTGGTCTAAATAGGAAATCTACAGGGGGGAATCAGGTGAGGAATGGTCACTTACACCCTTATCCTCTTGCCCTAACACCGGTAAAGAAATTTTCAGAAGTTTTTGTCTCCCTAATTTCTGTTTATCATACTAGGATCAGTTATTAAGAACAATACTCAACGATATAGTAAAGCACTCATTGTGCACATAAGGAAATGAGGTGATATTTGGCACCTGGCAGGACTGTAGTCATTTCTAAGGAGCTCTTTTCCAAGAAAAATTCAAAATAGCTCATGATTTCTTTTTAGCTACTAAAATTCATACTAGTTTACAATAATAGGGAAATTACCTATTTTCTGGCATAAATTACATCCTAGGAAATTACATTACACATGCAAATTGGGGTGGGTTCTTTTCAATCTGTACATTTTTTGGGGTAATTCTCCAAGAGAGGTGATGTATTTTAGTATTAAATGAAAAAAAGTACTTTATACAGTCAATTCACATTGATCTGTTCAATTAGGTTCTAAAGCAACAGAGTTAACCATGACAGAGTTCAAAGATAACTGAGAAAAATCTTTTTTTCCCATCAAATTATTCCCATGTCTTCTGAGATTGTCTCTGCCTGATTAAAAAGTTTACCAAATTCATGTTAAATATTTTATAAGGATGCATACATAAAATGCATAAATTAAAATGTACTTTTCCTTTTCTTTTGTCAAATAATTTTGATCTTTTTAAGGGTAAGTTTTCCAATAACCTTTTGGATCAAAATTATAACCTTATTTGTTGGCACATTATTTAAGTTAATTTATGCCTACTTTTTTAAAAAAGGAACTCACAATCAATTGGTCTTCTACTAAATGGATAATGTATCTGTTGTTAATTTTGGATACTGCAATCAATGCATATTTAGATTTGTGTGTGTGTGTGTGTGGGGGAATAAAACACAAATTTTTACTGGATTTTAATTTTTTTTTATATATATTCACTACAGTCAAGCAAATTAACATAGCCATCACCTCACAGTCACCATTTATTTTTGTGTGATGTGAGAGGACATTTAAGATCTATATTCTCTTTTATTTTAGATTTATTTTATTGTTTGACAGAAAGCGAAAGAGAGAAAGAGAGAAAAGAGAGGGGGTGGGGAGAACCCAGAGCAGTCTCCATAGCTGTACGTCATTAGTGGTGACATGGTTTCATTGCACACAGGTGGATGTGGGGCAGTGGTGGGTGAGAACTGAACCAGGGGCCGCCTGCATGGGAGGCAAGAACCTTTGCCACCATGCCATCACGGGGGTTACCAGTTGCACTACAGTTCAGCATATGGGTTTGCTTGGGCCACAGCCGGGAATTGAACCCTGGACCTTGATGTTGCGAGACAAACGCTCAATCGCTGAGCTATCCCAGCATTCCCTAAGCTCCATAATCTTAGCAAATATCAATTATACAGTGCAGAATTGTTAGCTAAAGTCATATTGCTATAAATTAGAACCTCAAAATTTATTTATCTAGCATAACTTAAACTTTGTATTTATTCAACATATTCTCATTTCCCGCACCCCACAACATCTGGCAACCACCATACTCTGTTTCTATAAAATTGACGGTTACAGATACCTCATATAAATATAAATATAATTCCTTATACTGTATTTGTTTTTCTGTGCCTGACCTATTCAGTTAGCATAGTATTTTTCAAGTACTTCTATTTTGTCAAAAATAAGAAGATTTTCATCTTTTTAAATTCCTCCATCACTTTAGTACAAAAATATTAATGCAAAATATTTTAATAAAGTAATTAGGTTAGTAAAAATCTACCCATTTAACATAAAATTTTAAGCAATAAATGATTATATAAATACCTCTATCAAAAGTTCCACTTTGTATGGTGTTTTTTTTTCTTCTGGGCTGAAGAAAATCTTTATTTCTTTTTCCTTTATAAAATAATCTTTTAATTACAATTGATATAAAATATTATATTAGTTTCAGTTGTACAACATACTGCTTAGACATTTATATAACTAATGAAGTCATCATCCTGATAAATCTGTTAGCCATCTGACATCATTTGTAGTTATTACAATGTTATTGACTACATTTCTGATGCTGCACTTTATATCCCCATGGGTATTTTGCAATTACCAATTTGTACCTCTTAATCTCCTCTCCCTTCACCCATCATCACCCCAAACCCCTCCCATCTGGCAACCATCGAAATGTTTTCTCTGTATCTATGAGATTGTTTCTGTTTTGTTTGTTTATTTATTTTTTAGATTTCACCTATAAGTGATATTATATGGTATTTGTCTTTGTCTGACTTATTTCCCTAAGCATAATACCAAGTATACCTATGTTGTTGCAGATAAAAAGATTTCATTCTTTTTTATGGCTGAGTAATGTTCTATAGTATGTATGTATCATTTTTTCTTTATACATTCATCTGTTGATGGACATTTAGGTTGTTAATATAACTTGGCTATTGTTAATAATGCTCCAATAAACATAGGGATGCATATGTCTTTTTGAATTAGTGCTTTGGGTTTCTTTGGATAAATACACAGAAGTGGAATTACTGGGTCCTTCATTGTTTCTTGTTATTAAAGTCTATTTTGTCTGGTATAAATGTTGTTTCTCCAGCTTTTTTATTTTTGTGTTTATGAGTTACCTCATTTCATCCCTTTACTTTTAGTCAGTGTGTGTCTTTCAATCTGAAGTGAGTCTTTTGTAGTCAGCTGTGTAAGGGTCTTGTTTTCTTATCTATTCAGCCATCCTATGTCTTTTGACTGAACATTTAATCCATTTACATTTAAAGTATTTGTTGAGAGGTATGTAGTTATTGTCATTTTATTATTCATATTTTAAAATAATAATTTATCTTCTTCTCCTCCTCCTTTTTTTTTCTGCTCCTCCTCCACCTATTCCTCTTCCTCCTCCTCCTTGTCCCTTTAACATTTCTTGTAATACTGATTTGGTAATAATGAACTCCTATAGCTTTTTCTTGTCTTGGAAGTCTTAGAACATATTTTTCTGTTTGTCTTTTGATTCTAAATGATAGCTTTGCTGGGTAGACTAATCTTGGTTGTAGGTCCTTGCTTTTCATCACTTTAGCTCTTCCCTGCCAATCCCTTTTGGTCTGCATAGTTTCTGTTGAGAAATGAGCTGACAGTCTTATAGTAACAAACTGCTTTTCTCTTGCTGCTTTTAAGATTCTTTCTTTGTCTTTAACCTTTGGCATTTTAATTATAATATGTCTTGGTAGGGGCCTCTTTGGGTTCATCTTGTTTGGGACTCTCTGCACTTCCTGGGCTTGGATGTTTATTTACTTCCCCAGGTTATGGAGCTTTTCTGTCATTATTTTTTCAAATAGATTTTCAATTCCTTGCACTCTCTTCTCCTTCTGGTATGCCTATGATGTGAATGTTGGTGCCATTGATGTTGTACTAGATACTAAACTATCCTCATTTTTTTAAATGAAAAAAATTTTTTTTTTTTTTGTTCTGATAGGGTGTTTCTGCTATCTTCCTTCCAGATTGCTGATTTGATCCTCTGTGTCATCTAATCTATTGTTGATTCCTAATTACGTATTCTTCATTTCAGTTATTGTATTCTTCATTTCTGACTGGTTTGTTTTCACGTTTTCTAGCTGCATTTTTATGCTTTCTATCTTATTGTTGAAGTTTTCACTAAGATAATTGAGCATCCTTTAAAAACAGAGTTTTGAACTCTGCGTTTGATAGATTACTTGTTTCCATTTTATTTTGTTCTTGTTTTGGAGCTTTGTTTTGTTCTTTTATTTGGGACATGTTTCTTAGTCTCCCCATTTTGGCTGTCTTTCTATGTTTTTTTTTATGTATTAGATAGGATTGCTATGCCTCCTGGTCTTAGTAGAGTGGCCTTATGGAGTACATGTCTTGTGGGGTTCAGTGGTACATTCTCCCTGGTCACCTGAGCTGAGTGCTCCAGGTGTGTCTCTTTTGTGGGTTGTATGTGTCCTTGTGCTGTAGTTGAACCTTGGTTGCTATTTGTATGTCAGTGGGAGGAATTAACTCTCAGACTGATTTGCTGTGAGGACTGGTCACTACAGTGGAAGAGTTGTTGTCCAGGGGCTGAACCTAAGGAAATGAATTCAGATTAGCAGGGCTCTTGTGCCTGCCCAGTCTGCCCTTTGAGTGTGTTGTTTGTGGTGATGGTTGGGTGGTGCTCTTGTGTAGTCTGAAGGTGGCCACTGGGTTTGTTGGTTCTGGGGCCACTTTGCAGGCCAAGTTGAGTGACTGTCTGTGCTGAATAGGCCGGAATAGACCCAGAGCCGGATACCTTGCATGAGCTACCAAGTGATCTGCAGGTGGTTGCTGCTTATGCTGTGCTTGGAGGCCGCTAGGAGAGGCTAAGCTGTGAACTGAGGTTGGCTGTCACTAGTGCCAGTCTTGGGACTGCTAAGCAAGCAAGAGTTATTGGGCTTGCTAAGGCCAGCTTGTGCTTGTTTGGGGTTTTTGAACCTTTGAGAGATTTTAGGAAATTAGTAGCCCAAGCTGAGATAGACTGTTTTTACGGAAAAGCTTTTGGAGGAGTCATGCATTAGCCCCAAGGTGAGGGAGGTCAGATCTCAGGGAATTGTCAGGTTGGAGCGAATGTTGTTAGTCAGGTTTATGGAGACTCAGATTGTTGCCTGCCTGCATGTGCAGGCTAAGTGAGGGGAGGGCTCAACAAAGGAACAATGGCTTCTACCAGTACTTCTGTCTGGGAGAAAGTTGTTCCTCCAGTCCTCACTGTGAAGCCAGACAATTCAGTTCCTCCCCATACGTCCATGGCATCTCTGAAGCTGGTGCCCCTGCACTGGAGCTCAGAGTGAGAGAGTCCTTCCTTAAGTTTGCTTGGCACTTTCAGAGGATCACCTGGGACTCCAGAAACATTCCATCTCACTCAGTCACCATCCCTGCTGGTTTCCACAGCCAGATCTTATGGAGCCTTTTCTTCCTGGCACTAGAACCCTGGGCTGGGAAGGTTAGTGTGCACCTGGGAGCCCTACTTCTCAAGGAAGACCTCCACAACTTACATATCCCTCCCAATTTAACCACCACATGTGGGTGGATGACAAATTTGTTGTGTGTCTCTGTCCCTCCTACTAGTTTTAACATGTCTTCTTCTGTATTTTCTCAGTTGTAGAATGTCTGTTCAGCTAGACTTCAGGTGATTCTCAATAATGATTACTCCGCAGTATAGTTTTAATGGTGAGGTGGTCATGGGAGGAAACAAGCACAGCATTTACCTACTTCATCATCTTGATCTGAAACTTCCTTAAGGTTTTCATCTTTTTGAAGGCTGAGTAATAATCCAATATTTTCTTAACTTATTCATTCATCTATAGAGAATTAGGAGAAAATTTAAAAAATAGAGACACTTGGGTACCACTTCAGATCTATCACATAAGAGTTAGGGGAGTTTAGATCAGACTGTGATTTTTTAAAAGTTTCACAGGTTTTCTGATGTTCAAAGGAGTTGAGAACCACTTTTCTAGGTATTTTAGAGCATATAGAAAACACAAATGTGGATGACAAATATTCCCTGATATTGCAGACCTTTGAGTCAGGTAGTTAAATGCAGAAACTTAGCTACACTGAAAAAAGATCATAGGAGTAATAAAGGTAGAGTGCAGATTTGGATGTTATTTTAATTTAGTGCAGTCCCCACCAGTTTCTACATGAGTATTTTGCTGATCTCTTTGCAACTTCATATTGTGTCTGCACAAAGGGAAGCGGAGACCTTTTTTACCTGGGGGTTAACACTGACAATAATGGAAAGTGGAAATAGTCTTCACTTGCTACCCCTCTAGTGGTTTGAAGATGGAAAATTGGAGCTCAGAGGAGAAGACTTGCCTAGAGATATAATTTTGGAATGTAAACTCAGAACGAATTTTATCTATGAGGAATATATAAATGGAGAAAAGAAGAGCAAATAAGGTGGATCACTAAATATATAAAACATTTTGAGAATAAGCAGAAGGAAGTTAGCCAACAAGACAACTGATAAAAGGTTAGTTAGGGAGATAGAAGGAAAATGAGAAAAATATGGCCTCCTAGAAAATTAGGCTTTTTTATTTTAAAGAATTGCCAACTATTTCCAATGCTAATGGTTTTAATTGGGGTTCACATAGAAGAGTGTCCATTAAATCTTGCAACATGAAGGTCAATGATGAGTGTTGCAAATTTGTCAAGTGATAGATGTAGAACACAGAGTAGAGTGGGTTGTGGATGAATAGGAAGTGAAGAATTGGAGATAGCAAGAGTGATTCACTGTTTTGAGAATTTTGACTGGTAAGAATACTAAAGAATTAAGTAGTAGTCATTAGGCTCAGCATGCTGCTTGCTTTTATGCCCCTTTGGACAAGTTAGGAAACAATTTCTTTGTAAATGAGGTAGAGAAAATGCCCCATTTGGTCATCTGCAGTTACAGGCCAGGGTACATATATTGGAGTTGCAAGACAGATTAGATTTCAGCTCCTGGTCTTTCTTTAGTCAGGTATCTTTGAGTAGGACAATTCTGAATTATATAGATGAATAAAATTTTGTTTAATATGTGTGAGTATTATATTGTACTTAGCTTTTGATCCAGTTTCATAATCTTTTTTTAATTGTTTTTATTGTTTTTATTGTTTTTGACAGAGAGAGAGAGAGAGAACTGAACTGGGGGCACTCCTGGCTGGGGCCGGGATTTGATCCTGGGTCCCCAGCGCTACAAAGTGAGCACTTAACCCACTGAGCCATCCCAGCTTCCCCCAGTTTCATAATCTTTAAATATCATACCTACTAGTTGGTTAAAAGTATTTTAATCTTTCAAGCTCTAGCACAGAGAATTGGTCACAGCAATATTTGAGACAGGAATCTGAAATTGCCTTCCTGGAAGTTGAATTATGTGTTGATTATTTACCAGTGGAGATGTCAATTTGCTAGTGGTAGGGAAAGCCAAAGTGACTGCTAAAATGAAGAGAGTAGGAAGGCAGTTAATTCGATATTTGAGGTAGTGACAGAGCTGTGTTCATTAGATGACCATGTTTGCAGAGTCAGAGACAGTATTTTCTCTTTGTATTTCCAATACTTAGCATGGTGCCTGCACATGGTAGGTGTTCAATTAATGTTTGTTGAATTGTACTGAAATTCCAAAGAGATAGTTTAATAGCCCAAAAGGAAGTATAGATGAGAGGCTAGATCAGGAATGGTGGTTGAGACAGATACTATGTTGAAGTAGGTAAGCCCCAGGAAAATCTATCCTGGAGAACAGATAGAATAATGTCTATTGAGGTGCTTTCTTTGAAACTCTCCTTATCCTAAGTAGTTCTTCTTCATGTCCTGTCTTAGGGGAAAGCACTGAGGGACAACACATTAGAGAGACTATACTATAAATTGTCCTTTTAAGATAAGTTGATAGTGTGATGAACCAAAACGAACAAGTACTGTGGGGATTGGGTCAGACTCATTAGAGATTTTTTTATTGGTAATAAGTCAAGTAAATTTGACATTCAACCAGGAAAAAGACATCAAGAAATGATAAACAAATATACAAATGTGTAGGTGGGCACAGGACAATATACCAAGAAAGCAGATAGAACCCCTGACAAGTGAGAAGAATGCTGAAGCAGGCAGGCAAGGGATTGCCATTAACATCATTGTCTAGGAAATAGAGATGTGTCTTCCTTAAGAACAGAATTAAGGGCAAGAATAATGAAAGTATGATAGAAAAGCAATTTCAGAACTTAAATAAATTAGAGTTCATCAAGGTAGAACTCAGATACCAAAGGAAAAATCAGGAACCAGAGTGTGACTACAGTCAAGGTAGACTTGGTTTTTACTTGTTTAAACTTTAAACTATCTTAGGACTCTCATTATTGCAGGAACTACAAGGATTGCAGAACCTAAAAGGAACATCACCTGGCACGCCATTGTATCTGCATTTCCCCTGCTGTAATGTTATATCACTTTATGGACTACATTGCTTAAGTTAGCACATGCACATAGTATGCATTTTTACTTAAGTTTTCAAAAACTAATTTTTTTTCTCTTTCAAGAAAAACTAATTCCCACAAATTGGGCACTACGGTATTTGATATTTTTGTGTACACTTATATTTTTGTGTATTTCCACTTCTCAGTAGAGTGTTACCATTTTAAGCACTTGTTGAATTGATGTGTTATCTTGTTCATATCAAGTAGGTAAGTTTGAGTGCTCTAAATTACAAGGTTGAAATAAAAATGTAGCCATGTTATCTTTAAAGAAAATTAACACATTGAAATATGCTAAACCCCACAAATGATTTTAATTTTGCATATGGAATGTGGGTTTAACAGAGATGCTAAAACTACTTTTGTCTCTTTCCTGCAACACTTGGATGCTACCATCTTGATTGACTTAAGATGTTTTGTGAAATGTAGACCTTTACATTTTATGAAAGGAGAGTAAAGCTCCTCTCAACTGACTGGATGAATTGAAAAGAATTGCATGGGCAATCTCCCTTTATTACATTCAATGGTCCAAGGCACAAGTAGCTTAAAAATGTTCTTTTAGAAATGATACTCTTCAGACAGATGCACTAATATGGCATTACTAGATATCTTTGTGCAATCTTTTTACTGAAAAAAAAAAAAGAGCAACTTTTAAGGAAAATTAATACTTCTATTATATGAACTTTCTTAGCAATTATTATAAATGACCATATGTGGCTAGTTCTCCATGTCTTTCCTTACAATACGTGGTCCACACAGTACCTCAAAATGAAAATGGCGCCCTAGGAACCTAGACCAAGAGCCAGCGGCTATTATGATGAATTTAATTTCAGTACAATGCCTCTCCTTATTAACATTAATTATGTGGCAAAGAAAATTGGATGATTCATAAAAGCAGAAAGCATTTGGCTTGACCGCATTATACGGCAGGGAAAATAAGAGTTCTTAATGCTATTTAAACAAATGACTTTTTCACTCTTTATTGAAGCCCCTTGTTGCCATCCAATCTTGATTTTAGAAATTAAAGCTAACAACCAGATTGAGAGAATCGGGAAAATGACAGCATGGGGCAAAGTCTCAAAGCCACAACTAACAGCATGAAGCAAAGCGAACCTCAAGCTATTGCTGCTCCCAGAGAAGGCTGGGCAAGGAGGGGAGCGTGTACAGGGAAACTCAATTATAGCAACCTTCAGCTACAGAAAGTACTTGTGAATGTTGACACGAAAGCTTTTTCCCTTAATGTTTTAATTAAATACCTAGAAGCCAACGCTTCTTCTCAGTTAATGTCAGAGCGCTGCTTCTCAGTGGATAAATGTTTACAGCAAAAGCTCAGCTAAGGGTTTCTACACACAGGACTCCAAGAACTGAGAAGGCTTTTGCTGAGGCACTTGAGATCAAGAAAGCAGTAGTGGTTATGAACTAGCCGTGAAATAGGAGGATGGTTTAATCCACCCAAATGTCAGTCACTGGTTTGTAAGTTGGCAATTCCACCGTCATCTTCAGCGAAAGGGCACTGGTTAGTCATCTGTTTAATTCTCCAGCTTCAGTGTGTCATTTAGATGTTGAAGGAAAATCCCTTGTTTCGGTCTGCCATTTCTGACAGCCTCCCTCTAGACCCCATTAATAAGCCTTTTAGAGAACAGAATGCAAAGTAGGCAGCAGGCAGCCCACAATCAAAATGGAGATAGAAGAGACAGTAGAAATGTCTTCCCTTTGTGATGATGGTGTGTATGTGACCTTTGCTGGAGAGAATCATTTTTTTTTTTCTGTTGTTGTTGAATCTAAAAATTGTGTCTTTCAAGATATGAATGCAGCATTTGCAGTGTAGTAGATTTGGGAGGTCATTTGTAATTTGGAAGTTTATGATAGGATACAGAAAAAAAAAACCTGAAGTGATATTTACAAAATGTGCAAACAATGGCATAGTCAGGAAGCCAGCCTGGCTTTGGGCATGCCTGGGGAATATCCTTCAGAAAACAAATATGCCACTCTTTAATGTTGGTTTGAATCTCATTATAAAATTGCAAGTGAATGAGACATACTTTGCTTCTGATACAGTGATTCTTAGAAGCAAAACAACTGTTCTCTAATAAAGCAGTCCTGTTAAGATTTGTAGGATTTTAATGTGCTTTGAAAGTACATAATTTGTTAGATAATGGGCTCTTTCTATTGAACTTATTTCTGTTTTTCATGCTTCGATAATTTCTAGTTGACTGTGTGTCTGTGTATGTATACATTTTTAGCAGCATTGCTTAATATGTTGCAAGCAGATTGATATATCAGGCCTCTAGAGAAAACCCATTCCAAATAACCTTTCCCCAGGCATTGCCAGATCTAAAGAAGTATTCCAAAGTGCACAATTTTTGGAGACACAAGTTCAAGCAGGAGTGAAGAACTCTAAAGGAAACAAAATAACTACAAGATCTTCTATGCAAGTTCTCCATGAAATACACAAGGTCTTTCAAATCTGAGATTGGTCTGAAGTCTGTTTTATGCTGATTGCAATGCAACACCATGTATTCTGTTGTAATCAAAGACTAAGAGGCCAGACCACAAAAGAAGTGGAGAGATCATTTTTTTTCCAGAGAGATCACTTGTATTTATAGAGTAACACCAGGAAAAGTCACTTCTATTTTATGCATCTAGTCCCTTAACAAAACACTAATAAAGCTTTTATGTATATTTATATCCTAGCCATTCAGGCATGCCTTTTAAAATATGCAAAGGCCAAAATAGCTGTTTTCTGCAAGTAATTTGTTTATAAGCTGTCCTTTTATTGGAATATACATTAACCTGAATGCACTTAAATAAAACAGCAAAAGCATGTTTTCTAAGAATGCATAAAAATGTAGATACACAACTGGTACTTAAATATGATATGGCATGCATATAATGCTTAGTAAGTACTAAAGATTACAAAGAGATGAATTATACAGATGTGTGTGTATTCTAAAAAGTCAGTTTATTTTCAAAAGAAGTAAATTCGAACATTGGTAGCTTGGGCATCACTGTCTGTTTGATTATCTTAGAACCAGTGGTGATTGGTAGGTTTCTTTTGGGTATTCCCTGAAAACTGCATTTTGTAGAAACATTTGTTTGTGGTAAAATGATGTTTAAGCTTATGAGACTGGAATGTCAGTAGTCATATTCTCTCACATTGTCATGATAGATTTATTTATTTATTTATTTTATTTATATATATATATATACATATATATATATATTTTATTGTTAAATTTAATGGGGTGACATTGGTTGGTAACAATCAGACAGTTTCCCACTGGACAACTCCACATCACATCACCCATGCATCACATCATGCGCCCAGCTCCCAGAATCAGGTCCCCCTCCAACACCATATATCTGGTGCCCACTCCCCCCTCCCCACACACAACTCTCCCTCCCCTGTTCCCCCCTCCTCCCTCCTCTCCAGGTAAACACCAAACCATTGAGTGTGTCCATAATGCTGGTGCCCTCTCCCACCGCCCCTCCCTCTCTCCCTCCCACCTCCTCCCCTTCCCTCAGGCAATCACCAAGCTATTGGGTGTGTCCATAGGTCTCTGTGTCTTTGTAACTTTCAGTTTTATATTCCACCTATAAGTGAGGTCATATTTTTCCGGATTCTTTCATTCTGACTTATTTCACTTAATAAGATGGTCTCTAGGTCCATCCATGTTGCCA
>PVKE010035814.1:0-10361 GCA_004027555.1 Craseonycteris thonglongyai
CCCCCACCCCGGGCAGGTGCTGGGAAAGGGGGTGACAGCCCCCCGGGGCGGCTCAGGGCGCTGGGCCGGGCGGGTGAGGGGAGATGGGGTGTGGAGGGAGGTGACAGGGCGGGTGGGTTTGGGGCGCTGCAGGGCTGCAGGGTCTCCGGGAGCTGCGCCCCGCCCACCTCTCACCGCTCACGGGGGCTGGGGCCACGCCCCCTGCCTTTGACGGACGGGCGCGGGAACCTGACCTTGACCTGCCTGCGTCCCCGGTCCTGCGGGCCGAGCTCCCGGGCGCCGCTGCGGGTGCACCGCCTGGCCCCCTCCCCAGCGGGCTCCGGGCCTGGGTCTGTGTCCGCATCTCCTTCTGTCTCTGCCCCATTCCCTGCACCCCCACCTGTGTCCTGGAGCCGGGGTCACGGCTGCCCGGCTGCTTTTCAGCTTTTTCTGCCGTGAGTCAGGGAGTCCCGGAGGGCTGAGAGCTCGGGCCCCACCCAGGGTGACCTCAGAGGCGGCGGGAGGTCAGAGGACTGACACAAAAGGTCTCCCAACTGCTCAGGGGGCCCGGGCGCATCCCAGTGGCCACCCAGGAAGGAGCCTGGGCGGGCGGCCCCCTGCGTCCCACTCGCCTGTGTCCACCCAGCTTTCTGCTGCCTCAGGGCCTTTGCACACACTGTTCCTCCTTTTTGCAACAGCTTCCTCCCGAGGCCTCAGCTTAGAGACCTCTCGGAAGGAGGGCCCGGCCTGTGCCCAGCGCAGCAGCTTCTGCCTTGTTAACGCTCCTGGTTGCACCGTGTGTCTCCCCGTCCTCCCTGCCCGCGTGCCTGTGGCTGATCCATCGGTGTCTGGCCCGGCCGGGCCTCCGTAAGTACTTGCAGGAAGAACATTCTGGAGTCCCCCTTGGCCCCACCAAAGCTTGCGTCCTCCTCCAAGCCTCCCCTTGGGACCCTGCTGTCCGGGACCAAAGCCATTAGTCCCGTGTAACTGTTTACATTTACACAAGCACAATGGAGTAAGATGAAAAAGGCAGTTCCTCAGCCACACTCACCACGTTGCAAGATGCTCCAGGTCCACGCGTGGCTGGTGGCTGCTGACCCGACTGGAGAGCAGGTCGGGGACAGGAGCATGGTGACCACGTCCGGTGTCAGCGCTGTCTTGGAACAATCGGTGCAAACCCTTCCCTCAGATGCTTTCTCACCCTCAGTCGGGAAGATAAGAGCGATGATGGGTCCTGGGCTTCCGACTCGCTTACCCAGCGTCCCCTGGGCCGCTGGATGGGCTGCACCTGCTGTGTGGGGTCAGGGACCTGGGTGGCCTCCAAGCTCCCGAGGACCTGGCCCCTCAGCCCCCCGGCCCCCGGCCCTTGCTGTTCCCTCTGGGACGTTCCTCCCAGACACCTGCACACTTGCCTCCCCACCTCCTTGCACACTCAGGGCACCTCGCCCGGCCCCTGCCCTGCAGCATTGCGCCTGGTGCACACCTGGGACGTGTTGTGCATCCCCCCTGGAATGTCAGCGTCGCTGCTTTTTTCTCAGCCCCTGGAGTGTCGCCTGTCACCCGGGAGGGCGCCCCAGGCCTGGCTGCTGTGCCGCGTTGTGCCCGCAGGTGGCACTGTGACCACACGCACGGCCGCCTCCTGTCTCAGCCGCCGGTGCCCCGGGCTGACCCCGCTTCAGAGGTCAAGGGCTGAGCTGTGTGTGTGACAACCAGGTCCCCCGCCCGGCCAGTGTCGTCCAATCTCATCTCCTGGCCGGGCTCCGGAGGACCTTAGAGGGGACTCTGTCCACATGGGCCGGCTGGGGGCCCTGCCCAGATTTGGGGGGCGGCCGTGTGGCCCGTCCTACCCCCACGGTTAAAGGGCCCCCGGCTCCCAGCCCCCCTCAGCCCGAGTGCCACTGTCCTGGAATGAAGACCTGACTTCAGAACCGACCCGCTGGAGAGAGAGGCTCCAGACACCTTGGCCGCTGAAGGGAATTAAATTCTGATGGAGGGGAAGCCGGGAGGGCTCAGCGGGTTGAGCGCTCGCTTTGCAGCCCTGGGGACCGAGGATCGAATCCTGGGCCCGGCCCGTGCGGACCCATGTGCTGAACTGGGGAGTGAGCCCAGTTCGGTTCTCATGGGGGTGCGCTTCCCATGCAGGGGACCCCCAGCCCGGTTCCCGCCCTGCACGGCCCCCGCCCACCTGTGTGGAACGAAACCATGTTGAAAACAGATGACGTGCAACTATGGAGACGGCTCTCTGTCTCTGTCTGTCTGTCTCTGTCAAAAAAACAATAAAAATAATCTTTAGAAATTATTCTAGGGGAAGCCGGGAGGGCTCAGTGGGTTAAGCGCTCGCTTTGCAGCCCCGGGGACCAGGGATCGAATCCCGGTGCTGGCCCGTGAGGACCCATATGCTGAGCTGGGAGCTCCCCCAGTTCAGTTCTCTCTCTGTCTCTGTCTCTGTCTGTCTGTCTCTCTCTGTGTCAAAAATAAATAAATAAATAAATATTAAAAAAAAATTATTCTAATTTAGATTGTCGAAGGCTTAGGCCAACGTCTTCTTGTGTCCCGCTTTCCAGGTGAGGAATGGGCCGCCCGTCTGGCTCTAGTTCCTCGTAGGTGACCCGTCACTGTCTCCTCCCGCCTGTCACGGTTCTCCCTGCCCGTCTTCCCTCAGCTGCTGCGTTCTCAGTTTTCATGTGATCTGAACATTCCCTTCAATCCTGGGAACTTACTCATAATGTTCTGAAATCTTCCTTCCTTTCACCTTCTTTTTCTTCTGTGAGTCTCTTAAGCAGATGATGTTTGTATTTTAATTCCACACTGATTTGTACCCTCAATTTGTCATTCCTACTATCAGGTGTTTGGTCTTTTATTTTTCTGACAGCCCAGGCTTGCTTCCGCCCGCTGGCGTGTGCCATGTTGCTGCTGGGCCTTCTTGCATTATTATTTTTTTTAATAGCAGAGCTTTCCTCTGTCATTGACAACTCTCACTAATACTACGTCTGAAAATGTCTTCATTTCACCCTTGCTCTTGAGAAAGATGATTCAGTATGCGTGTGACACACGGTTGACAGTTATTTTCTCCCAGAACGTTCGATACGTTCTCCCCCTATTTTCTGGAGTCAGTACCAATGTCCTTTCAGGTAACCCGCGTCTTTTATCTCTGCTTATTTCAAAGCTCTCCGCTGCCTTCGCTGCTCTGAAACCTCACAGCAGTGCTGCTGAGCGTGCAGGCAGTTTCATCCGTCCTGCTCGGGATTCTCTGCAAATACGAGGGTTTCCGATTCTGGCGAATTCTGTCATTCTCTCCGGGGATTTTGCTTCTTCCCTCGTCTCCTTTCCCTACTGTTAGACTCGCGGTGTTGAACGTTCTCATTCTAGTCCCCTCGCCTCCTAATCGCCACGATTTCCCACATCCTTATATTCTGTGATGCATTATGGCTGGTTTCCTCTTTGTTCACAGATTCTTCAGGTATGTCCAGTATGTTGTTGATGCTGCCCATTGAAATTTTTGTTTTTTTTGCTAGATTTTTTTTTTTTTTTAATTTTTTTAAATTTTTAATTTTATTTATTTTTTTATTTTTGATGAGAGAGCGAGAGTGAGAGAGAGAGAGAGAGAGAGAGAGAGAGAGAGAGAGAAGTACAGAGACAGAGAACTGAGCTGGGGGAGCTCCCAGTTCAGCATATGGGTCCGCACAGGCCGGGGCCGGGATTCGATCCCTGGTCCCCGGGGCTGCAAAGTGAGCGCTTAACCCACTGAGCCATCCCGGCTTCCCCTAGATTTTTTTTTTTTTAAGATTTATTTTATTGTTTTCGACAGAGACAGAGAGAAGGGGAGGGCCCAGAGCCGTCTCCATAGTTGTGCGTCATCAGTTTTCGTTCCACATGGTGGGCGGGGGCCGTGCAGGGCGGGAACCGGGCTGGGGGCTCCCCATGGGAAGCTCACCCCCGTTCAGCATATGGGTCCCCACGGGCCGGGATCCGATCCTCGGTCCCCGGGGCTGCAAAGCGAGCGCCTAACCCGCTGAGCCATCCCGGCTTCCCCCCATTGAATCTTTAGCTTCAGTAGGTATGTTTTGCATTTCTAGATCTTTCTGGGGGGTCACATCTTCCTCATGTTTCCTTAGTGACTTTTTAATCTTTTAAATTTCTTCTTTTATGTCTCTGACGATTTCACGAAATACAGCATTTCCAGCAGCCAAAAGTCCTCTCTCTGCCCTGCGGGCCCCCCACCCACCCGCGCCTGCCAAGCGGCCACGGCTGGGGACGCTTCATGTGCAGCTGTGTCCACGCCTGTTCTCTGGGTTCTCGTGAGCTTACGCCTCTGTGCTCTTTGATCTCATGCTAGCGGGGATTCGGATGGGAAGGGAAATAAGCACATGCCCGGTCCCCAGCTTCCGCGGGAAGTGCAAATAGCACCTTCTCCTCCTTCTCTTTAATTACCACTGAGGTCGCACTTCCTAACATGCTCATTACTGAAAACCTTTCTGCCGCATCAGTGACCGAACCGTCGCCGCTCCCCACCCATCAGCCCGACTCTCAGAAGGTTCCTTTCCATCTGCATGTCAATTATTTATACGAAAACATCAACACTCGGCCTGAACGGCGGGAAACCAATCTTTTTCTTCAGGCTTTGATGTTCCCCTAAAAATGTGTGGTTAGCGGGTCCTTCGTGTCAGCTCCTAATTCTGTGGAGTTGATCTGCCAGGTTTTACCTTCTGTGATTTCTTCTGAGGGCGGAAATGCTCCCCTCGCTGTTATGCGACGTGAGGTTCTAGGGGAAGAAAGACCCGGCGGGAAGGGGAGAGAGAGCAGCGGGCAGGTTTCGCGAGAGCTTTCGTCTGACCCGGTCACCTGTTGGTACGCGGATAACTGAGAGCGACGACCAGGGGCGTTGATGAACTGCCCTTAATTGCGCGCCAACACGCCCATCACTCTCGGTGGGCAGGAAAGCGCTTCCCGGGCTCCCACTTACGCCCGCGCTCACCCACCTCTCCTGGGGGGTTTGTGCTTTGTGACCTGTCCTTCCGGCAAGTCCCCGGGAGGATCCACCCGTCCCTGATGCCCAGCACGCGGCGGGTGGCAACAGCCAGTCGTCCTCGCGGCCTGTGTCCCCTCTGGCACCCAGAACAGGCGCCCACACCGCCGTGCGTCTGATGGTTGCCGGCTGGCGGCTGCATAACAGGACTTCCCAGACAACCCGCCCAGGCTGGGGCCTTGTCTCTGTCCACAGGCGATTTCCAGGGTCTGGGCTCCGGCAGCCCCTCCGCGGGTCAGAGCGGGGCCAACGCCCGCTGGAACGGACTCGCTAAATCATCCACACCGCCCGCGGAATCGCATCTGATGACGGCGGGGAAATGCTCCCTTATCCGTAAGAACCTCGCCGCAGAGGCCCTCGGGGGCGGCTGGAGGTGCAGACCCGCGGGGAGGGCCCAGATCCCGAGTTTTCTCTCCGTGGACAAGATGGGGCTTCGTTGACAGCCCTCCCCACTCCCGCCCGGCACCCCCGGTTCCCCGTCGGAAGAATTGACGTGAGTCGCTTATATGCCAACCCGCCGCTGGCCGGTGCAGGGCACACATGACACGGGTCAGGCAGGCGGGTGGGGGCGGGGGTGGCATCCGGTGGCCCCCGTGGAGGGCAGACCCACACGGCTAAAGCCCAGAGCCGGCCCTCGTGCGCTGGACCCAGCGCCCCGGCCAGCGGGGAGCACAGAGTGAACGTGCAGTGGGTCACCCCGGGGCGCCCCTGCCAGGAGAGACCCGCGGGGTCTGCCTTGGGCATCGAACCCCACAGCCAGTCGGTTCCAGGAGCAGAGGACGGACCCCCATCGCGGCCACATCCCTTGTGTGCCGAGAGCCGTCCCTGGGCCACCAGAGTCCTGTCCGCAGGGAATCCCAGGCGGGCGGCAGGGACGGGATGAGGAGGAAGGAGGGTGGGGTGCCCGGCGGGACCTGGGCATCCCCCCCGGCTGCCGCCCGGCTGCTGCGGGGATTATCGTCACAGACGCCTCCTTCACTGAAGAGCCGCTTTAAGGAATTCCGACACCACCGCTCTCCCCGAACGAGCGGGAGAAGTCGCAGGGCGGCACTGCGTGCTCTGGAGCTGCCCTGCGGCGTTCTGATGCCCTGCTCTCTGGAGATCCTGCTCTTCCCACGGCCGGCAGCTCCGGTCCCTGTTCCAGAAGCGCCCCCGGAGAGCTTCGTCTCCTGGTGGGATTTCCCGGCTCCACACGCTGACAACAGCTCGAACTTCTAAAGCGGGGGGTGGGCATACGAGGTCAGACGTGACGCTGGACTCCGACTTGGACCAGCGACGACCGGGTGCCCCTCGCCCCGCGCTCCCACCCCCGGGCGGAGCCCCAGGGCAGAAAGCAGGAGGACGGGGGCAGGAACACGTCAGCCAGAGGGCATCGCTGTGCCCGGTGCCCGGTGCCCGGAAAGAACACCTGCGGCTTCAGGGGCCGTGTGAGGCCGGTTCTGCCTGTGTCTGTGCGTCCTGCCCGGGGCCCTGACACGGCCGGCCCCTCCTGCCTCTCCAGCCCTCGTGGCCGTGGGCAGCAGGGCCTCCCGACGCCGGCCCCAACCCCCAGAGCGGCCCCTGTCATGGGTCCCCTCCCTGCCACCCCTGCCCCCTCCTAGGCGACCTGCCACCTCTCACATCTCAGTGCCCACAGCCTGACGTCTCGCGGCCACGTCTGCTGGTCACACAGGAAAATGCGTCCCTTGCTCTCGGTGGTGCCCTTCAGAATGAAGCCACCGTGGGGCGTGTCCCCCCCAGACCCCTCCGGTGGCTGCGGGTCCCTGACCCCGTCCCCCTGCCAGCCCCCCGCGCCCTCCCGTGGGCACCGCACCCGGGGCCGGGTCTGAGCCGGGGCCCCGTGATGCACGCGCTTTACAGACTCTACTGCGCAGAAGTGAGTCTTCTATCGGGGTTCAGTGTGCACACCCCCACACGCAGATACACACACCCCACACCCCACAAACTGAAACACAAGTGTCATAAAGCCCTGACCACCCACCCAGGGTCCCCCGCTTCCGTTCCAGCTCCTCCCACCCCACCCCCACCTGCCAGGTCTGCTTCTCGCCTGGCGTTTCCTCTCCTCACCCTGACTCACGGCTTTGCACTTTCTTTGCACTTTTCTCTGTGTTGCTTCGCAAGCACTTTGAAGCTGGTGTGTCACCTCCCGATACAGCTCATCCAGGCGGTGGGTGAAGCCGGGGACAGGTCTCCGCTGCCCTCGCGGCCCCGGGACGCCCCCCATGCAGGCCTGAGCCCTCACTCCCCAGCGCTTCTGCCGGCCCGGGACCACCGGCCCCCGACTCTCCTCCGGGGCCCTTGGCCGGACGCCTGACGGGTGCACGTGTCACCGCGATTCCCAGACGCCCTTCAGAGCCGGCACCTGCCCGTCCACTGGGCACAGGTGTGGGAAGCGCAGCGTCCAGAGACGGAGGCTCCGGTCTGGTCCAGAAGGAGAGGACGGGGAGGGGCGCGCCGGGCTGACGGCTCAGCTCAGGACGACCGGGGGGCTCCATGTGGGACCCTGACCGAGGGGGCCACGCTGACCCCGGCTTGGGCGGTGCCAACACTGGACACCCCCCTGTCTCAGTGTCTGAGGAAACGTCCACCCACCGCCAGCTCCACGGCAGCCCCAGGACCTGGGCCTCGTCCGGCCAGGCCTTTACCGCCGCTGCTGCAGGCGTAGGACCCTCTGTGCCCAGAAAGGGAGGCTGAGGCGGCTCAGGGCAGTCGGAGAGGCAGGGCTGGGTGCCCTCCCTGCCAGCTGTGTCTGCTCAGAGCGCCAGTGGGTCCCGACCTGGGGGATGGTGACGACCCTGATGCCGAGTCCCATGCCAGACACTGTGACTTAGCAGGTTAGCGTGTGGCCTGGGCATCAGCCATGGAGTGAGGGCTGCTCACCTGCAGCAAGGCCGGGGCCACCGATTTGGATGCCATGAGAAAGTGTGCATGTGCGTGTGTGAGCACACACATGCGGGTGTGTGAGCAGGATGTGTGTGCATGCATGTGCGTGGAGTGTGTGTGTGTGTGGTGTGTGCGGTGTGTGCATGTGTGAGCATACACATGTGAGTCTGTGAGCAGGATGTGTGTGCATGCATGTGTGTGGAGTGTGTGTGTGCATGTGTATGTGCGAGCACACACATGTGGGTGTGTGAGCAGGATGTGTGTGCATGCATGTGCGTGGAGTGTGTGTGGGGTGTGTGCATGTGCACATGTGAACACACACATGTGGGGGTGTGAGCAGGATGTGTGTGCATGCATGTGTGTGCATGTGCGTGTGTGCATGTGTATGTGTGAGTGCACACATGTGAGTCTCTGAGCAGGATGTGTGTGCATGCATGTGTGTGGGGTGTATGTGTGTGCATGTGTGGTGTGTGCATGTGCACGTGTGAGCACACACATGTGAGTCTGTGAGCAGGATGTGTGTGCATGCATGTGTGTGGAGTGTGTGTGTGCATGTGTATGTGTGAGCACACACATGTGGGTGTGTGAGCAGGATGTGTGTGCATGCATGTGTGTGGAGTGTGTGTGTGGTGTGTGCATGTGCACATGTGAACACACATGTGGGGGTGTGAGCAGGATGTGTGTGCATGTGCATGTGTGCATGTGTATGTGTGAGTGCACACATGTGGGTGTGCGAACAGGATGTGTGTGGAGTGTGTGTTTTGTGCATGTGCATGTGTGAGCACACACATGTGAGTCTCTGAGCAGGATGTGTGTGCATGCATGTGTGTGGGGTGTATGTGTGTGCATGTGTGGTGTGTGCATGTGCACGTGTGTGCACACATGCGGGTGTGTGAGTGGGATGTGTGTGCATGCATCTGTGTGTGCGTGCATGTGTGTGGAGTGTGCGTGTGTGCATTGCGTGCATGTGTGTGTGCGTGCATGCATGTGTGTGCACGTGCGTGTGCAGGGCCTCGGGCCGGGGGAGCAGGCAGGATAAGATGGGCCTTCACACGCCTATGCTGTCTTGGGAACATCCTCCCCTTTCTGTGGTGTGTCCTCTCCCCAGCGGGTCCCAGGGTTACAACCAGACCGAATGGCAGGTGTTCTCACCTCCTCAGCCGGTGGCTGAGGTGACTGAAGCCCTCGCTGATGTCCCCTGCCGTCCCTGTTCATCTCGGGGTCCCGGCGCCCGGAGGCAGGGGGCCCCCTGAGGTCACTCACAGATTCTCTCCTGGTGCTGACAGCAGATGGCTGGGGCCTCCCCGGGCGTCCCCCATCCTGGTGACACCTGCTCCGACGGACCTGTCCCCCGAGAGCTCTGCGGGAAGCTGCGCAGGGACGTGCCACCCGTCCGGGGCTACGCGCTGGATCGCTTGAGCAGAAAGCAATCTAGACCCGGCGTCCACGGCCCGGATGCGGGTCCTCGCTCTGCTGACCACCAGCTCAACGGCCCCGGCTGAATCCGGACGACCCGAATATTTCCTCGTTTCAGGAAAAAAGTGAGGTCACGTGTCTGAGCGCGCCCGGTGGACTGTGGAGCTGATGTGAACGGGTGGGGTGTTGACTGCACAACCGGGCCCAGGTTCAAGAGCAAGAGAGACAGACAGAGCGAGAGAGACGGAAGCGAAGGAGAGAGGACGGGAGGGAGGGAGAAGCCGGCACAATAACCCCACAAAATAGGGGACGGGGACTGTTCCTATTTTACAAATTAAAACCTCGGCACAAAGGCGTGGAATAGCTTCCCACACTCACACCGCAGCCCCGTGCGCTGTTACCGAGTGTGCCCTGTGCCAGGCACGCGGCTGAGCCCTGCGGATAAAAGCCCAGGAGGCCGGCCCTGGTCCCCGCCCGCCAGAGGGCACAGCCTCGGACTCGCTCCCCGATGGTCCTGGCAGCGACCCCCCAAAACAGGGAGCGGTCAGCGGACAAGAACGGCCGTGGTGGATTTGCCCGGAGCCTCGCATCAAGTCCGTCCATCCACAAAATTACGTTTTTCCGGAAGACAGTCTGTGTTCACGGAATAGCAGATCATCCGAAAAGAATAAAATAGGAAATCGAAACGCTGCCCGTGGCAAAAAGGAAAGAAAAGAAGAAAGAAACGTTCCAGATGTGTTGGTCTCGCTTCTCGGTGGTTTCAAGAACGGTTTCCCCTCGATGGTCACCATGTGTCGCGTTGAACGCGGGCGGGCGGGCCGGGTGCCCGCGGGCCAAGGGGGAGGCTGACATCGGGCAACAGGACAGACCGTCGTGGCGGCTGCCGGTGCCCATCCGTCCAGACGCCAGCAGAGGTGCCACCTGCCGGCCTGGGCGCCCGGCCCCGGGCGGCTTGTCCCCGTGGCAGGAGGGGACACGGAGGCCGAGGTGACCGACAGGAGGACCAGGCCCCCGGGGGGCGCACAGGCAGGTGATGGAGACCCGGGAGGCGGCCTCT
>PVKE010035815.1:0-16696 GCA_004027555.1 Craseonycteris thonglongyai
TCCCGCCCCCCTCCCATCAAATAATCTGCCCCATCCAATAAAACCAAGGGTCACCCTCGCTATCCAATCCGATGGCGACACAAAAAGCCTAACTTCCTGCTCGTAGTTTCTCCCTTTAAAACACCCCACCCAACGGGACTCGGGGCCCTTCTCTCCTAGTTTTACTGGGAGATGACGGACCGGGCTCGAGCTTGTATCAATAAAACCTCTCTTTGTACTTGCATCGGAGTTGGTCTCTTGGTTGCCATCGGGATCACGATCTGGGAGCACAACACTATTAATAGTAATTTTTGCTAATCACTAGCTACTGACAGTGGAGGAGAGGGAGAAAGAGAATTATACAAAGGTCTTAGTTTCTTTCACCACGGAAATTACTGAAAACATCTAACATTAAGACTGAGAAGTGGTGGGATGGGGAGGTCAGATTATGGGAGGCAGGTTAGCCCCAGTGAATATGAAGTACTGCAACAGCTCCAGTTAGCTATTTCCAGGGGGAATAGAGTTTAGGAGGGGGAATGGGAAATGGAATTAGAGATTTAAACATATCAGCCTATATGTCAGAGTTGAATCAAAGATATGGGTGAGATCATCCAAAAACAAAATAAAGACAATGAAAAGGGCTGAGCATGGAAATGTAGGGAAGATTGCCAACATTTAAAGAATGGGCAGAAGAGGAAGCATTGGTAGAAAGTGAGACAGAAACCTCAGAGATTTTGGAGAAAATTAAGAAACATTATCAGATTAACCAAAGGAGAAGAAACATTCAAGAAAGAGGAAGTAAATACTGTCAAAAAACAAAGAGAGGCAATCCATTGGCCTTGTTATTCAGGAGGTGCCTGGTGACCCCAAAAGAATTGCAGTACAGTGGTAGAAGTGAAAGCCCAATTTTAGTGATGGTTTAAATGATAGATGAGAAAAAGTAATAAGAATAAACAATTCTATTGAGTGATTTGACAGTGAAGTAGAAGGGAGAAACAAACTGATGCCCAAAGAAAAAAGTGGGAATGGAGAAACACTCCTAAGACCAGTTCACCTGAACTTGTTTGAAGGTTAATGAGGAAGAGCCAGTGAAAAGGAAGAGACAGACAATAGAATGGTTTGTTCAGACAGGTTAGAAATGAGCTAGGAGTGGAAAGAGTATAGGTGGAGTCTTAGAAAAGAATAAGAGCACATCTTCTTCTGGGACAACTGGAAAGTAGGGAAGAACGTACAAATGACTTGAATGGTGGTGGGGGATGGTGATTTCAGGAGGACAGTGTCGAGATGAGGGTTTAAGGAAACTGGTAAAGATTTCATGGTAGATTGGGGATGCTAGGATAGCTGAGTAGTTGAACATTTACCTTGCAATCTTGAGGCTCGTGCAAACCCCATACGCTGAACTGCAGTGCTGCTAATAACCTGGAGATGACTTGGCAGCAAAGGTTCTTGCCTCCCATGCAGGAGGCCCCCAGTTCCATTCCCACCCCATGTGGCCCCCACCTCCACCTGTGTGGAAAAAAACCATGTCACAACTAATGACGTACAACGATGGAGACTGCTCTGGGCCCTCCCCGCTTCTCTCTCTTTCTTTCACCTCTCAAACAATAAAATAAATCTTAAAAAAAAGAAAGAAAAGATTTGATGCTAGAGCAGTTGCTATGGAAGAAAGGAAAATCAAACCAACTAAAGATTTGTACGAAATTCCCTGGGCAGTTCTGAGGGGCTAGTAAGATTAGAAATATAAGACAAAGGAGATGAGCATCAACATAAGACTGAGTGGTTTTCTCCAGTAGCAACAAGTAAATCAAAGGCATGAGAAGGAAGAACAAGTAATGGGCTGATTCAGAGCTCTAGATTGCCATGGCGGGTGGAATGGACAAAAGAGTAATGTCCTGGTGAGACTGTGGCGTGACTAATTTGGCTCTGGTGTGCAGGAGGAACATGACAGGGAATGAAATTGATGTGGAGAGAAGGGGGAGCGTGGAGGGTGGAAGGGTGTTTGGGAAACTAAGAGACCAGAGATACCAGAGGGACTGAAAAGCTCATGTAGTGGGAGAGTGAACAGGAGGAGAGAGGAAGGACAGAGCTGGTGTCTGTAAGGGGATTTGAGAATTCTGGATCTCTGGCATGGAGCAATGCTTGGTCTAAGGGTTGCTGAAGGATTGTGTTCAGGAGGCTCTCTGAGGCAGAAGGCAACTAAGAGCCAGATGCCCAAGGTCAGACGGTTCCTCTTAGAATACGGGAAGATGGACCTGAACACTGCTGTCATGACTAGAATGATGAGGCTCTACAATAGACCGCTGGTTTTAAGCTCCTATACGTGCCAGGCTCTCTGTGAAGGTGATTCGTAGCTTACCTCATTTAATCCTATTCATTAGTGCTACTTTGTGGAGTTATTATTACTACCATTGTACAAGAGAGGAAACGGACGCTCTGAGAAACTCAGTCATTTGTCCAAGGCCCCTCAGATAATAAGCAGCAAAGATGAAATGGGAACGTCCCCACCCCCAGGCTGCAAGCACCTACTGTGTAATTCACTGTTGTGTCCCTAGCAGTTAACACCAAGCACATTTTAGGAACCTAAGAAAACTGTCAAGGACAGAAAGAAGGAAGAGAAAGTATAAGTAATGACAAAAAAAAGGACTTGGGGGCCCTCGTGCTTCCCTCCATACCCCACTACCTCCCCCAGAAGGGCCTGGTTTGATAGGACAACAAAATCTAACTACTAGTAGCAAATATCAAAGGAGCCCTCCAATGGTTCTCCTCCTCTTCCCTCACCATTAGACAGAGAATTTTGTTTATAAATCAGTCTAAACTCAATTGTTTCCTACATCAAGCCTTCCTGATGATCTTCTGTCGTAAATTGTCATGTGGGCCACGTATGTAAAACAATCTGTTCTTCTCTAACACAGACCTTTCCAAAAATGATCGCCACTATCAGCTTTGTGTCAATCCTCCCTCGGCTTCCATTAAAGTCATGTAAATGGGTTTAGATTCCTCTGAGGAAAGACACAATTGATAAGAAGAAAAATTCTGCCTAATTTTGCTGGTCAAGAGCTGAAGTGAGCATGAGAAATGTTTTGTGTCTTTGCAAACAAATTCACAGGGAACTGCTTTCTCACCACAGTCACTGGAAAGGAGACCATTGTCACAAGTCTCTATGTTTGATAAATATTTTTAAGAGTGTAATGTTGTAATAGGAGAAAATTTAGCACAGGTGTACAGACACTGGAATAGTTTAAAGGACCCTCCATCAGACCTGGCCCCATGACACTTACTATGGCAGAGCATAGTCAAGTCTGTGACTGCCAGGGGACTGGCACCTCACCCTCCAAGTAGGTTGGGGGGCAGGCAAATAACAATCTCAAGTTCATGAGAATGGAGATCATCAGACTCCAAGAGGCAGGAGGAAGTACAAAATGAAGTTATTGAGCAATCCTCATCGAGCAAATAAGGCAGCTTTCAGAGATCTCTGGGGGGAGAGACCTCTGCTTCTATGGTGTCCCTTGGCTGCTCTGGGGATGTGAAGGGTGAGAAGTAGGAGGACAGTGGGGGACCCATTACCCCTCCATCTAGCACAGCTCTACTCATTCTATACATATACTGAATTTCCAAATGAGGTCTCTTTTAAGCAAAAATCAAGCTAATTAAAGAAATAAACAAAAAAACAGAAAAGCTCTAAGGTTCTATTTAGTTCTAAAAATATGCTATTAATACAATTATGAGTCTATGAAGCAGCTAGCTACCCAGAGGTGGAATGCTATGATTTACTGTGGTTTGGGGAGGCCCACAAAGATTTGTTTGCCAAAAATCTATCCTATAGAAATCTAGACCTGAGGGTAAAGTGGGAGGTTGGTGGGAGAGTGGGGGGAGGAGACGGTGGAGGGGAGGAGTAGGGAGGGAGCATCAAATATATGGTGATGGAAAGAGAGCTGCGTGGTCAGAAACACGCTACAAAGAACCCAGGGGCATCACAGGGTTCCTGGGAGCCTGCAAGAGAGGAGCTTGAAGGAGGCTATGAGCACCTAGGAAAATTCCACACTTCAGCCAAGACTGGCCCTAAACCCAGCTTAGTCAAACAGCTTGATTTTTTTTTTTCTGGTTTCCAAGGAAACATAAGAGGATACAGGTGGTAATTCTTCCTAGAATTGACAGAAAGTCTTCAAAGGCTTGAAATCTGGATTTGTGTCAAACAAACAAGCTTGGCTAATCAGAGGGAATCAGCAGCTATGATCAGACAAGATGAAATCAATGTTTAAGAACTTTGGCCATGGATGGGAAGTGGAAGGATAAGAAACAATACACACACCTTGTCTATTCTAAGCCTGAAGAAGAGAGAAGAGCGTGATTCTCAAATCCAGGGTCAATAAGGAAACAATAATGTTCTATATTTGTAATGTTTTACGTGACTTGGTAGGATTCATTTTTAGTTTATGAATAGTAAATGCCCAAGGACAGGGGTAAAGTTGTTATTAATAGCACAGCATAAACTGAAGATCATTCATTCATTTATTAGGGCATTTCTTTTGATTCTTGAATATCTGTATCTTCCCACAGCAGCTTGCACATAGTAGGTATTCAATAAATATACGTTGATTGAACAAATAATGTAAGATTTTTGTGAGTATTAATCCATGGGAGAGAATGAAGACTCTTCTTACCTTAGGTGACTGGTAGATTCTTCTGGGGGGCATGAGATAGGTCCTTGAGAGTTCTCACATCAGTGTTAGCTGGACACCATCAACACTATTATAAACTTTAATATTCAAATTAATACCTCTGTGGAAGGGTGATGAAAAGGAACTCGGCAGATCTGAAAATGTGCTAAGCTCCTCACTAGCAGTGCATACAGAAAGTCTGTTTTCAGAGACTAGCTTTTGGAGTAATCATGTTCAATTCTACAAACCCTAATTACAAAAACAAATTGAGTACAATGGCATCGCAGTACATGTAAAGTAATTCTAGAAAACCTTAATCATATCAAATAACCCTGTACATTACTAATACATCTTTGATTCATGAGGGTATGCATATTCCAGAATAGATGATGGGATGGTTATAAAATCAAAATTTAGTCTTTAGCCCTCCACTCTGTTTCCCCCTTACTTGCATTGTCTGTTTTATTAAAAAAAATAAACAAATCAGAATGGGATATGGGGAAAGTTCAAGCAGGTTGAGTGCTTGCCTTGCAACAGGGAGGTCCGGGGATCGAATCCCAGTCCCAGGCAGTGCAAATCCATATGCTGAACTGTGGTGCAACTGGTAACTGCTGACCTCCCAGGTGGGAGTCTCCAGTTTGGTTCCCATCCCGTGTGGTCCCACATCTGCCTGTGTGGAACGAAACTATTGTATGTCACAACTAGTGATGGGCAACTATGGTGACTGCTTTGGGCCCTCCCCCTCCTCTCTCTCTCTCTCCTTCCCTCAAACAAGATAAATCTTCAAAAAAAAAAGAACATCTCACTTCTCTGCTCAAAATTCCACAATGGCCTAAAATCCTAAATTCTTACAAAGTCTGTAAGATTCTGTCTGGCCTCATCTTCTATGATGCCACCACTTGTTCACTCTGCTCCAGCCATGATGCCCTTGCTGTCACTCAAATAAGTCAGGAACCTAAATGTCACCTCCTCAGTAAGACCTTTCCTGTCATCCTATCTAACATTGTAATACTATTGCTCACTCTAGACATTCCCAAGCCCTTTTCTCTGGTTTCTTTTTTCTACTTAGGACTTAGTATCACCTAAAATAATATGTTTTTTAACTTGAGTATCTTTCTGATTTGTCCCCTAACTAGAATATAAACTTTATGAGGAGAGGAACATTTCTGTTTTGTTCCCTGCAGTATCTCCAGTATCCAAAAGAGTGCCTGATACCTAACAGATGCATATAGATATTTGTTGAATGATTTGCATGATGCCAAATAGAACCCATCTTCTGAACCAATAATAGTGGGGGGGGGGGGAAGGAGAAGATATATAATTTATGTTCATTAGGCTTCACTACTTTGGATCAACTGCTTTTGATAAAGTTAAAATGCCTGTATGACTCCAATCTTTGAATTAGTAGATTTTTTCATTTATCCAAAGGTTTCTATCATCTTTCTCTGAAAAACTTCCAAAAATGATTTAATGAGTAGCAAAAATATTGCTTTGGAGTTTATCTACTTTATCCCTTTTCACTACTTTAAAAGCATTAACGAGGGATTAAGAGTAAGAGCAAAAAGTATAGATAATGTCAAATTGGAAAATTACAGAAGGAGGCAGTGTTGCTCAGAAAAACTAAAGATTCTACTTCCTTAGCTAAGTCATAACTATGAATCATCACATATCCAAAACCACTACAGAAAGAATTAGCATAATTTTCCATATGACTGATGGGCCAACTTCTCTAAAACTCATTACTTTATGAATAAGAATTGATGTTGCAAAAAAAAAAACTAACACAAATGCATTTATAAAGCCCCACTGGAAGGTGCTCTGCTTGAATAATCACCTTGTTTCAGATCAGAAATTTGTCTTCTATAACCTTCTATAATAAAGGGTGTCCCAAAATTCACGCAAGATTTGAATTTTGCATCATTTGTGCGGTAAAGTGTTGCCAAAGAAAAAGACAGCGTGACAGCTGACAGTTCAGGGTTATTAAAAATGGAGCGCTACGCAAAAGAACAACGCGTTTTCATTGTTGAGCAATGAAAATTTACAATTTTTAATTGTAAACCTGTGTTTTCTATCAAAATTACTTCTTGTGTGAATTTTGGGACACCCTTTATTTTCTTTCAGGAATATATTTCAAACGGTAATTAACTTTAAATGAGAAAAGCAGCCATTTAAATCATACAACTTTTGAATTACTAAACTTGTGCTAGGAGGAATTCAAGTCTTAACGTCCTTTAAATTAAGTCTGCAGGTATCAGGGCTTTGTCACCAGTGCCAATGCTAAAAACCGAGGATTTACCTTCTCTTGCTCTATCAATGCTTTATAATTCACTCGAGGAGGTAAGACTTAGAATTACAGCTGATCAAAGTCACAAATCAACTGAGTGAGGGGCTTCGCTTGTAAAGTCAGCTCTCAATCATTCCCTGTGTGGATTACTATTTGGTAGATGTTCCACATGGAATGTTACTATCAGGCTGGCTTTCTCCTGCTATCAGACGCATTCTCCCAAAGCCTCTTGGCCCATCCCTAGCTAGTGGGTGCTTCTTAAAGTAAAGTCATTGTAAATGCCATCTACCTAAAGCCAATTATAATCAGGATGGAAAATCCATGACAGGACAATAAAGCAATGCATCCCAAGACCAAGTTTTAAATAATGAGTACCACAGTCCTGTTTCTTGTGACACTAAAAAAACTGGTTACTAAAAGTGTAGACTTTGGCACTAGACTGCCCTGGTTTCAAATCTCAGCCCTACCATTTTATTAATTAAATTATCTCATGCAAGTTACCTCACCTCCTTGTGCCTTTGCTTCCTTATTTTTAGAAAGAGATGAGGACAATAGTAGTACCTACCTCAGAGAATTCTGTAAGGAATAAATGAATTCAAGTATATAAAGCAATTAGAAGAATGCTACTTCATGAAGAGCCATGGAAGATTCTTTTCTTTAGCCCTCAGTATTAAGAAAATTTCTCTCATCCAGAACTTTATATTTTTATCATGAAAACATTGTGATTCTTACAAATGACTGTGACTTCTGCTTTATTGTGGCAAAATACAAAGATGTGTCTTTGCCTCACCCTCTAAGGCTCATTGGCGGGACAACTAGCTGATCTCCCACTGAAACTCTACAAAAGCCTCAGAATGTAGCTTCTACTACTAAGTCAAAGCGGGCATGGAAGTAAAACCTATTGCTCTCCCTGGGATGCAAGTTCTCTTTCCATTAAACCACCTATATTCAGGGTGGAAGAAATAGCAAGACCAAAGAAATGAATACAGA
Organism: Craseonycteris thonglongyai; assembly: GCA_004027555.1. Taxonomy (NCBI): domain Eukaryota; kingdom Metazoa; phylum Chordata; class Mammalia; order Chiroptera; family Craseonycteridae; genus Craseonycteris; species Craseonycteris thonglongyai. The sequence goes on from PVKE010035815.1 coordinate 7,912, forward strand.
GTGTGTTTATGAAAGAGCAATATAAAAAGCCAGCATTCGTTTTTATTTATCAAAAACAAGTATTGACTTGTGTTCCAGGCACTTTGAAATGTTAACTATTGATGTTAAATAATATTAACTTCACAATAACCCTTTGATACTATTATCCCTGCTTCGAGATAAGGAAACTGAGGCAAAGAGAGGTTAAGAACTTTGCACAAGATCACAAAGCTAGGGGGCGGGGGTTGGGGAAAGAGGGAGAGGTCATCAAATATATGGTGACAGAAAGAAGTGGCTCTGGTGGTGAGCACATAATGCAATACACAAATGATATAATGTAGAATTGTACACCTGGAACCTATGTAATTTTTACTAATCATTGTCACCCCAATAAATTTATCAATGTAAAAAAGGAAATTAATAAAATCACACGGCTAGTAAATGGTAACCCAAAAGCTTCACTAGATAGCTTTTAACCCTCTGCGATGAGGCCTCTCTTTGGGAGGAAAAAGACACAATGTCAGACCTGGGCTTTAAAGGGGATTAACGTGCTAGCAGCAAGTAGGATGGACAAGGAGGGGATGAACAATCATTCAGTGGTCTCCCTTTATCCACGAGGGATATGTAGATGCTTGAAACCACAGGTAGTACTGAACTCTATATGTACTATGCTTTTTCCTGTACATACATACATACCTATGACAAAGTTTAATTTATAAATTAGGCACTGTAAGAGATTAAAAACCCTAATAATAAAATAAAACAATTATAACAGTACATCGTAATACAAATTATGTAAATGTCTCTCCTCCCCACCCCAGTAATTTTTATATTTTTTAGTCCAATCCTGTTCCTGACTCTGCAACCATCCCCTACTTGCAGTAAGTGGCTTGGTGTCACTCACTTAGGGAATCCCTTGCTGTAGTCTTTGTATAACTCAATAATTCCTGGCACAAGTTGCCATCAATCGGAACACATTTTCTGTTTTTGTCTTCCAACCACAGGCTTAATAATTCCATCTTAACTTCTTACCATGCACTGTGTCTGTTAACTTTGCCATATGAAGGACAACAACAAAATTAGCATGGATTTCTTTTTTCTTCTTTACAATTTAATGGATTGAAGATTTGTTTCTACTATAAATCTTAGCAACCTTGGCATAGAATTTTTTTCTTCTTTTATTAAGTTGAGAGTTTTCACCTTGTCATTTAATAGAAGCACTTTGAGGCTTTGTTTTTTATTATTGTTGTTGTTTTTAATTTTGTTTTGTTTTGTTTTTGTTTTTGTTTTTTTGTTTCTGTAACTGAATCGCCAGCATCACTACTCTCGCACTTTGGGGCCATTACTAAGTAAAATAAGGGTTACTTGGAGACAAGCACTATGCTACCTCAACAGTCAATTTGATAACCCAAATTGCTACTACGGAACTAATGGGCAGGAAGCACAAACAGCACAGGTATGCTGGGCAGAGGGACAAGTCATGTCCTGGGTGGATTGGCGCAGGACAACATGCAATTTAAAACTTATGAATTATTTACTTCTGGAATTTTCCATTTAATATTTCTGGCCCATGGTTGACATCGGGTAACTGAAACTATTACATAGACTTGCAGGGGTCTCCAAACGACGGCCCGCGGGCCGGAGGCCCTCTCATCCGGCCCGTGGAGACCTTTTTATCTGAATAAAATAATATTAAATAAATAATTAAAAACAACATTTATGTTTTGATTCTTTTTTATTTGGACCTCAAGTGTGTAGTCGGCCCCCAAACTGCTGTTTGATAGTTAATGCGGCCCGCGGGCTGAAAAGTTTGGAGACCCCTGTTAGAGGATAAGAGAAACTATTGTGTTTACCATTAAATACTAGGCAGTCTACTGAGTAGTTCACATACTTTCTGACATTTAATTCTCACAACTCTTTGAGGCCAATACAATTGTGACCCCCATTTTAAAGAGCCGGTAACTAAGGGGCAGGGAGGCTAGGCAATGGCACGTAGGTAGTAAGTGGCGGAGCCAGGACTTGAACTCTGACTCCAAACCTGTGTTCTTCACCGCTCACAAAATATGACCTTATTTGACAATATATGAAAAATAATAGGAACGAAGAAATAAAACTGATGTCATGCGTACTGGAAATGAGGAATCCATGGAGTTTATCAACCGATTTAACATAGCAAAGAAAGAAAAGGAGTCAAAATGAGTAAAAGGTGTAGAGGGAAGAACATGGAGAACAGTGTCACTGGGTGGAGGAGTCAGGAAGAGCTGACCTCTGAGAACATGACGAGTTCACACTTAGACAATACTCAGTCCAGAGCAGGAAATAGTAGATGTTTTACGCAAGTAGATGTTACCCATCCATCAGATTTTCCAAAATCCATGGGGAGCCCAGACTGGAGCTCCTGGTCCTTGCCTGTCTGAACACATTTTGGGGACGTCCTTTACTATTGGAACAATGAGCATGATTTTAAAAGTAAAGTCAGAAGGAAAAATTACAGAAAGCTGTTAGTTTCTTCAAGAATAGGATGATAATTTTTTCTCCAGGCGTTTCTGGTTTGTGTTTAATTCTAAAGCAACCAACACATATGTCTTCACAATGACCACCAATATTTTGAACTGAGTGATACGGGGAATATCATAATAGGCACTGCTATCTTAGCAGAAATAATAGTTTCATCTTTTTAGGAAAACTCATTTCTTCTACACCATCACCCTCTCCCCCAACCACAACCAAAAGATAATAGACATTTTTCTGAGAGAAAAAAAAACAACTGTGATTTGATAAAAAATCTCAGGTTTCTGTTATTAATTAGTTGTGTGACCTAAACAAGATACTTGGCTTTTCTGGGCTCACTTAGTTCCTTCCTCTATACACTAAGTAGGTTGTCTAGATTGACTTACCTGAGACTTAACTAATGTTTACTGAGCTGATCTGACGGTAGGGTTTTTTCCAGTGCTTTATATTCCATTATCCAAAACAACAGAAAGGAGGGACAAAGGGTCTTGAACCCAAATAAAACATTAGAGCTAAGAGTGACACTGCAGTTCATTTCATGCGATTCCCGTGGTTTATAAACCAAGAAAATGAGGCATGGGGTTTTGATTCATTCCAGGCAAAGAGCTGGTTAGCGATAAAGTCCAATCTAGAACTGAAATCTTGATTCTCAGTTTTGTGCTTTTCCCACTACAACCCAGGGTCTTTTCTAAGGGGCTGGTTTAGGAATGTTTGCCTTGGATGAACTCAGAGTGAATTACAAGAAAAAGGAAAACACACGCACACACACACAGTCTCGCTGACCTGAGAGAGATTTATGTGTTGGACTGAAGATCCTTATAAAATGAAATCCCATAATACTTCAAGTGCCACATAAAAATATTTGACTGTGTTATGTGCTTTTATAGCACCACATAATGGCTAAAGCCTCAGACAGAACTTCTGATCTCACCACTGTAGACACAGCACAACCTCAGAAAAGTCACTCTGAACTCTTGGTTGCTAAGACTACAAAAGGAAGAGATGGTGCCTTCTTAGTTAGGGAGTGCTGGCCCAAGTGTGCATTCAGTTCCCACTTTGTCTTTTGCTGGAGGAACACAGGAGAAAAAAAGATGTTCTGAGTTAGGGAGACAGAAAAGAAAGTGGTTGACAGAGGGAACCAGCCAAATAAATCTTTCATTAAAATCCCAGGTCCCATCGTCAACTCTCTCCTCTTCACTGCTTGTCCTAAGAAGGACACAGAAATAGAGGAACAGCAAATACAGAATTTGAAAGTAAACACTCTAGTGAGATCAACTTGGCCCTGCCAGAGGAGGTGTGTGCTCTGCTCACAAACTCTGTGCTAAGCTGTGAGGTTTAATACAACCATCTGAAGGATGCCTTGGAATTCCTTAGAGATAAGCTCTAAGTGAACACAGAAAAGATTAATATACACAACCAAATAATGTTTTTATCCATCAGAATCTTTATACCTTCTACACAAGAGAGAAAATGAAAAAATAAATGAACCTATGCCTCCTTCAAGGCAAAAACACACACAAAAAACCACACACACACAAAAAGCCCAGAACATCAACTGGCTGCCCCCTCTGAGCCAGAAGGCACGCGCCCCTCTGACACTGGTTCTTCAGGTCCTCCTCAGACCCTTTTCTGAATGACAGCCTTCGTGCGTTCACAATTCCAGGTCCAGTATACGTCGTATACCTCCTACTCTAAAATGACTGTTTTAAAGATTTGGTTTATTGTTTTGACAGAAAAAGAGACAGACACAGAGAGACAGAGAGAAGGGGGTGCCTAGAGCAGTCTCCATGGTTGTACATCATCAGTTTTTGATGTGGTTTCATTCCACACAGGTGGGCGGGGCCACACAAGGCAGAAGCCTGACCAGGGGCCTCCAGCACGGAAAGCTCACCCCAGCAAGAACCGAACTGGGAGCTCCACCCCAGTTCAGCATATGGGTCCACATGGCCGGGGCCAGGATTTGATCTTTGGTCCCCGGGGCTACAAAGGGTGTGCTTAAGCCATCCCAGCTTCCCCTAAAATAATTTTTTAAATCACACTAATATTCATTCATTCTTTTATTCAGTTATCAACAAATGTTATTGAGTGCCCCCTATGTGCCAGGCACTGTTCTGAGTCCTAGAGCTATAGCAGTGAATGACATAAACTAAAAGTCTCTGTTCATGGAGCTTATATTCTGGTTGAAATCTCTCCCTACTTATTTTCAAAGTGCCCAATTTAATAGATGTTTGCTGAATGAATGAGTGATAAATAACATTGGTGTAATGTGTGAGAATCAGACAAATTATAGTATAAAGTTGGGCTGTGAGCCATATAAACCCTAACATTATATATATATAGAGAGAGAGAGGGAGAGAATTTCATCTTGTTCCTATTCAACTCTCCTTTCCTTTCTGATGCAACTGCTACAAAATAAAATAGAGGTAATTTCTAGGAAAGTGTTTCTCCCAAAGCCTTGAGTATAAAATATCAACCAAGGAAAAAGAGGCCCTTACAAGCAGAAAACAGGGGGAAGTCTGCTATTGATCACCCGCATTCAGTGAAGTCCTCCATTTAGAAACTTCATGCTTCTATGCTCAGCATCAAATTTTTTTAAATCCTATAAAGTGGCATCTCAAAAACCGACACTAAAATAAGTCATAATCTGGCTGAAAACTTACTTTCGGGATGTTCAGAGATGACCTTCCACAGGATGGCCTTGGGGGTCCCATGTTGGTGGAAGTTGATCTGAACCCAGCAGAGGACTGCTGACCTTCATTCAGTCAGTGCACCTTTATTTTCACAGTGTGCTGCGTGGTGCAGCCTGTGGAGGCGTGGGTCAGGCAAGCCCAGGTGTTGCATAATGCTCTCAGGCACAGAGCACGGCCTTTGCTTCTGGGAAGTAAAGTCAGGAAGATAAATGGTCAGTAGGGAAATTACCTCTAGCACTGAGGAATGGCAACACATTCGGAAACACCGACATCAAAGCCTGGGTAGTTGTTAAAACAAATCTCCAAAGAAAGAGATCCCATCATTGGATGAAGCCATGTCTCACCCTCCCTTTCTAAGCTGATTGAATGAAGAGAAAGACATTTGTTATTAATGAGGAAGGAAGGGAGGAAGGGTAGAGAGGGAGGGAGGAAGAAAGAAAAGAAATACCAGAACACCACAAGCACATAACATTTGCTAGTTTAAATTACCCCTACCTTCTTCTCCTCTCCTTAGAAGGCAAACCTATGATAAAAGGAATGAACTAAGCCTTATTTTCAATCTCTCTTGAGCAAAGTGCCATTTGTATTACTTTTTTTAAGAATTATTTTATTGTTTTTGACAGAGAGAGAGAAAGACAGAGACAGAGAGAATTGGAGAGGGCCTGGAGCAGTCTCCATAGTTGTACATCATCAGTTTTCAACATGGTTTCATTCCACATAGGTGGGCGGGGCCTGCGCAGGGCAGGATCCAGGCCTGGGGCCTCCCACATGGGAAGCTTACCCTGGGAAGAACCAAACTGGGGCCACACCCCAGTTCAGCACAGGGGTCCACACGGGCTGGGTCCGGGATTTGATATTCAGTCTCCAGGGCTGCAAGTGAGCGCTTAACCCTCTGAGCCATCCCGGCTTCCCCCTTTTGTATTATTATCAGCTATATTCATATACAAGAAAATGGCTGAAGCCAAATAAAAGTTTTCAAATAATACCAATTATATGGAGGTTAAAAAAAAATCACTAAAAAATAAAGTATAAACACGAATAAAAATAGAAAATGACTTTGTGAGGCCCAAAGTACAAGCTACCTTCCTCCTGAGGACAGTAGTGAGAGGTGGAATGAAACCTTGATTCCTTCTTGGATCATGCATGCTCTCAGGCAGTCCTTTGCAAGAAGTTCAACTTCACTACTACTAGTGATAAGGCAGTTAGAAGCAGTTCTCTGTGTAATTAGAGGAACCCAAGTAAAGTAGCTCTAAAATGTATATTAAAATAACACATTCAAAAACACTGTGATTTTATGAAATGTCCTCTATCAGAAAGGCTTAAGGAGGGAGAGATGGATGGTGCTGGCAGTGCAGATATAAAAGAAAGAGAGGAGGATTAAGTAACCATTTTTTACTAGGTTTTTTTAAAACTATTCTAACCTTTTGCTTTGAATACTTTCAAAATATTTTATGAGTGCTTTCTACTTCTCTTTCACATTTTCATTCTTCTGTGCAGCTTTCTTTACTGACTTTTTCTCCTTTTGTTGCCTTTTTTCTTTCTTTTTGCCTCCATCTTCTCTGTACTGAAAAACTCCAAGTTTCTGTGGCAAAAAGAAAGAAAGAAAGAAATGAGAAAGGATAATAAAAGTGTGATCAGTATTAGACAGGAGGAACCACTTACGTCCCTTGAGCTCTGGTTTTATGAGAATATTTATATAACCTGGTGACAATTCTCACAGAATGTAGCAGAGGTGGATACTTAGGAAAGAAAGTCCACCATTGTAAATTCCAGTTATGAAACATGTTAAAACACTCACACTTATTGCTCCACTATGCATGCCACCACCTGGATTTGATATTACATGAACGCATGTCGGAAGGCGTGTGTAGAAAAGGTGACTAAGGACAACCCCTTGCCAGTGACTCAAAAGCCAGAGTTTAAGGTGGACAGGTTGTGTCCTGAACATTTTGTTGGGAAGTGTGACTTCTGAGAGTTCTTTCAGATGATTTGGAAAATGCGTGTAGACTGTTTATCTTTGGACACAGGCATAATCATTGCTGGCATTATAGTGTTTAAAAAAGCCACTATGTACCCCCCAAAACAACCCAATACATCCAGTAATACATGTTCACTCTCCACTCTTGAGTAAAATATTACAATAACACAAAATACACAAACAAAAACACAATAAAGAATAATGATGAAGATATCTGGAAGGTATCATTTTTATTATTAAGCTACTGGAATATTTTGAAGTGTTGACTTCTTTTCCTTTCCTCCTTTGTATCTTTTCGTTTTTCTCCTTCCTCCAGCCTGCTTCCCAGTTCAAGCACATAGAAAAGTATATGTTTATTGTTTCCAAGCAGCTTTGGGGCAAGGTGGAGAGCAGGAGGCCAACAAGTCTTTTATTACTTTCCAGGACTTTAGGTGGACATAGTGGTTTTGTGACAGGGATGAAAGTTTCTATGCTAAACACAGGGAAAGTGTCTTGGTTAGAAATATAAAGAGAAGAGGACTTTCCTAAGTAGAGATTCCCCCTGTTCCAAATTGGTGGCTGAAGGTGAAAGAGGGAGGTCTGCAGGTTCTGAGAGCAAAGCAAACGCGAGCCCTCTTTTTACCAGCATACTGGTACAATGGCAAGACTCAGAGAGTGAAGGGCCGTCTGCTGCGTCTAGACTGGTACAGCACAACCTTAGTGCAAACACATTACCTCAATCAAAATCAATCTGAGAGCACCCAGCTTCAGAAAGGGGAAGGCTGAGGTAATTCTGGGAATTTTGGTGACCTGAGTAATAGGAAATACAAGCTTCCTTGAGGATGCTGACACCAAGTGGGTCAATCATATGAGTCACCCCTCACAAAATTTAAATTCCTAGAAGAGTTAGAGAAAGATTGCTCAGATCTCTTACTCAATTTTCAAGGAGGGAGAGTAGAATAAATTGTTTGATAGTTGTAGGAAATTGTCGGCATTGTGGAGGAAAATCAAGGTGCTACAATAAAAAAATGAAAGGAAGAAAGAATAGATGCTGGGAAAACATAAAAATATATATGCCCACTTTAGTTATATAAAAATCCGGTATGCTTGATTACTTTTTTAATACATTATTCATGTGTGATAACCAATTGGAAGCAGTTGGAGTTGAATTTGAGCATTTAATTCATTGCATCACTCCCCTTCTTACAACTATTCATTGACTCCCCATCCTCCAATTAAGCTCCAAATCTTCATATTCTTCTGGTCCTTGCCTATCTTTCCAGCTTAATCTTCCCTTCCCTTCCTTCCCTGCACCTCATGTCCCCATAATCCCAAGAGACTTACAGTTCCTTGAACACATGCCATTTCATATCTATAAATCTTCACACAAGCCACACTTTCTACTGGGAAGGGTCTTCTCTACTCCTTGTCTGCCTGGAGAACACAATCCATCCTAACACTTCCTCTTTAGGGATGCCTCTCCGATATACTTCTCCCTGTCATCCTTTCCTCTACCACTTCTCTTCTTCATCTCAGTATCAACACTATATATCCTTGCACATGCTTCCATTTTTTAAATTTATTTTACTACATTGTAATAATTAGTTTATATGTTTGTCTCCCATACAAATCTATGAGCTTTTTTTTA
>PVKE010035816.1:0-16695 GCA_004027555.1 Craseonycteris thonglongyai
AAGGGAGTGAGGGGGTTAAATAGGGCTCTGGGGTCGGGGAGAGGCGGATCAGGTGGCCAACAGAAGTCCCGCCTTGGAAAGTTCCCAGGCAGGTTACAGCCACATCCTATTTGCCCGGGCCCCCAAGGCCCACCGACCTTACACGGTTTCCCCGTTTTCCTCACTATTTGTAAGACTTAGCTGAACTCCAGATGAATGGCCCTTTCTGCTGGTGATGTCCTGGAATGGGCTGTGCATCGGGTCTTCGTGTTGGGTCAGGCACTGGGCCAGATGGGCAGGAGGGCTGGCCTGCCCCTGCCTGGTCCAGGGAGGACCATTTGCCAGTGGCCAGGGCAGCCCTCTGGCCCAGACTCAGCCATTCCTGACCTGGAGGATTCTAATCTCTCCCAGTCCTCATCAACAATAGTTATTACCTTTTTTTTTTTTTTAATCATAGTCATGTTACTGAATGTGAAGTATTATCTCCTCGTGGATTTCATTTTCATTTCTCTAATGGCTAACGATGTTGAGTATCTTTACATGGGTTTATTGGACTGTCAGTCATATGTATTCTTTTAAGTAAAGCACCTGGTAAATATTTTGTTTTTTGATTGGTTTGTCTTCTTACTGTTAATATATAACATGAGTTATAAGGGTTCTTTGTATTCTGGATACATGTCTTTGTCAGATAAATATATTGTGAATATACACTATTCTATGGCTTGCCTTTTTACGTACTTGGTGGCATTTCTAAAAGAGCTGGAATTTTTTATTTTTTTTTTATAATTTATTTTATTGCTTGAGAGAAGGGGAGAGAGAGAGAGAGCGAGCGAGAGAGAGAGAGAGAGAGAGAGAGAGAGAGAGAGAGAGAGAATGAATGAGAATGGGGGCAGGGCCCAGAGCAGCCTCCATTGTTGTACATCATTAGTTGTGACATAATTTCGTTTCACACAGGTGGATGTGGGGCTACACAGGGCGGGAACCAAACTGGGGTCCTCCCTCATGGGAGGCAAAAACCTTTGCTGCCATCCTGGCTGTCACCAGCTATGTCGAAGTTCAGCATACAGGGTTGCATGGGCCGGGGTCAGGACTTGATCTCTGGATCTCATGGTTGCAAGGCAAGTGCCCAACCAGCTGAGCTATCTTGGCATCCCTGAAAGAGCTGAAGTTTTAATTTTTTAAGTTCAATTAATCATTTTTCTTTTATGATTTTTTTGTGATAAGAAATCTATCCCTAGACCAGGGCCATAAACATTTTCTCCTATATTTTCATCTACATGTTTAAAAGTTTTAACTTCTATGTTTAGGTTTATGATGCATTTTGAGTTGTTATTTGTATGGAATGTGAAGTACAGGGAGGGATTTTTCCATTTATATATTTAGTGTTACACCACCATTGCTTTAAAAGACTGTCTTTTGCACATTAAATTCTTCTGGCACTTGCCTAAAACTTAATTGACAATGTATGTGTAATACAATTTCTGGGCTCTGTTTTATTGATCTACATCTATCCTTACACCAACATTTCATTAGTGTAGCTCTGCACGAAACTTTGAAATGAGGTAGTGTCAGCCCTCCAACATTGCCATTAAAAAAATTGCTTTGGTTATTCTAGGTCCTTTAACTTTCCATGTAAATTTTGGATTAGCTTGTTAATTTTCACACAGGTGTCTCTGAACCTAAAACGGAATTTGGGGAGAACGGCCATCTAGACAGTACTGAGTTTTCCCAGCCCATGGTGCATTTCTCCATCGATCATGTGTTCATTATGTATTCTTTATTACTGTTCTTGAAGTTCAGCGGCGCTTTATACTTTTCACTGAACAGACCTTGCTCACCTCATTACATTTATCACGTTTCTGTATCACCTGGAGAGCAGGCTCGTGGAGGAGGTGAGGCCCAGTGGATTTGGAAGAAGCCTGACCAAGAGCCCGAATGACTGCTGCTTTTACTGTAACCAAGACAACAGGGAAATCACGGCTTCACAAGGCAGCGAGCAGCCTGGGGACACTAAAAGTGTAAGAGAAAGTGTTTCCAAATCCCATGCTTTCCAAAAGCTGGGCATAGCACTTGTGCTTAGTAAGACCAACTCCAAGACATGCTCACCCTTCCAAGTTGTGCTTGACTGCTGTGAGCCCATGGGTGGCAGGCAGGAGGGTGCCTTCGATCTGGATCTGATTTTGTTTCCAGAAAAGCATCTTCGATGCCAGTGTGCACCAGAGGGACTGTTGGTAAGTCTGCATGTGCAGCGGCTGAGTGAATATCACCAAGGTTTGGCACACACACAACAACCCACCACCAAACACTAGTGATCAGAAAACAGCAGCAGGATCATGCCAAATGGGCCCTGAGATCGTAGTCTCCGTGAGGCAAATCCCACAGTCAGGGAGAGACGTATAAGAAACCAGGTCTCCCTGAGAACCAGACTAGCCAGACAGTCTCATTGGAACTCATGGGAGCTCATGTGTATTATGTATGAGAAAGAACATGCTCCTGAGTTGACCAGTTTCCCACAATAGATGCTACTGGTGGAGGGGCCTGGTGAGGGCCCAAAGGCCAACCTTTTCTCTCATCACCCAGCCTGGTGTCTTGTCAGTCAGAGAGGAGAAAATCCTTTTTAATTGCTCAGCCAAAGTGGCTCCTTCTCTAATTTGTATGTCTTCATGTGCAATTGTAGCAGTTCTGAGAGAAGGAACTTCTAAGCTTTGGGCCTCCGGAGTTTGTCTGAGCCTGGGTTCCACCAGTTATGAGCTATGTTTCTTTGGACAGGTAACAACCTCTCAAAGTCTTAGTTTTGTCACTTGTAAAATTTCCCAGTTTTATAGCTTAGAACATGCATTGCTTCATAATGAGCACCTAATAAGTAAGCAGAACCTGAAAGACCTATGCTCAGGCCTTTGCTCTGCCCCCGCGAGAGGCTGTAAGTTTGCACCTCACAATGCCTATGACTGCTCATTTGTAAATCAGAGCTCATAATACCCACCTGCTAGGCTTTTTGTTCATTTCATGGGATTAAGTATATAAAACACTTAGCAGTATGTCTGGTACAGAGCAAATTTTCAAGAAATGCTATTCACTGTGTTGATGATGATGGTTATGAATTAGTCAGCTACTTATCTCATTTTAAATATGCTTTGTGGGGAAGCCGGGATGGCTCAGCGTGTTGAGTGCTCACCTTGCAGCTCTAGGTTTGGAGGATCAAGTCCCAGTCCTGGCCCATGCGAACCCATATGCTGGACTAGGGCGAGCTTCCCATGCAGGAGGCCCCCAGCCTGGTTCCCGCCCTGCATGGCCCCCGCCCACCTGTGTGGAATGAAACCATGTTGAAAACTGATGACGTACAACTATGTATACAGCTCTGGGCCCTCCCCCTTCTCTCTGTCCTCTCTCTCGCTCTCTGTCAAATAATAAAATCTTAAAAAAAAAAATATATATATATATATGGTTCATGAGCTCACATATAAGTGAACATATTAAGAATAAAGGTGAAATCTCTATAAAATCGTATTTGAGGATTATTGCTATTAGACAAAACCAATTATATTTATACTTATAATTTTCCATCTTTAAGTAGATAGTTGACTGGAAAATGGAATCGTAATAGTAAGATACTGACAAAATTGTCTACCTAAATTGTTCTCATTGCTTGACTAGTAGTTTAAACTTTGAGCCTAATTTCCTTTCTGGCATCACTGCGAAAGACTTGGTCAGAGTGGAGCAAAAATGCTTACAGACCCAATGATCCAGAAATTCTATTGCTAGGAGTTTATCCTAAGGAACTAAGAAGAGATGTGTGCACAGTAGAAGAATATTCATTGCAGAAAAGCAGTTAAAGTCAATCCACATTTAACAAAGGGAGACTAGAAAATGTGTGACTACCCATGGGATGGTGTATTATGCAACCATTTACAATCACATTTACACAAAATATTTATGTAGTGGGAAATAATCATGATGTATGTGGAATTTTAAAAGTAACACAACGATAGTAACAGTCTTAGGTAAATTTCTAGAAACACAACACCTACCAATACTAAATCACAAAGAAATAGAAAATCTGAATAGACCTACAAGGAGATTGAATCAGTAATAAAAAATCAAATTAAGTAGTATATAAAGAAAGGACTTTGAAAAAGAGAGAGGTTTCTACAAACATAAGCTTTTATTGTAGAACACTTAGCAGAATTGTGTGCATAAGTAAACCCAAATTATTTAATAATTTTTGAATGACTAAATAAGTCTTCTAAGTATATGATTGGTAGAGAAATAAAGGAATGTTAAAGGTGCTTGTAAGTTCCTCTGAATGTTACAGGTGTTCCTGTGCCAATTTGTGCTCTTCTAACTAAGCTGTCTGCACTTCAAAATATGAGCAACTTGGAGAAATGGGAATTTATTTATTATGGCATTTTATTTTCTGCTATGTTTAATTATAGCAGCTCTCTGATATATCAACATCTACTTTAAAAATTATTATCTCATTGTATTCTGAGAATAAATAGAGTAGAAAAAGCATAACCTCTCCGTTGTAAAAAATTTTTCCAGACACATTACTTGAAATCGTACTATTTAACGATAGCTGCGGTGCTATTACTATATATAGCTGAAAGGCTTTGGACTTGAACCGTAGCACTGGCTCTTCTGGGATGTCCAGGCCACCAACTCAGCCTGAAGATTTTGGCATTGCCAGCTTCCAGAGTCACAGAAGCCCACTCATTAAAATAAATCTTTCTCTATATCTTCCTATCCTATTAGTTCTATTTCTCTGGAAAACTCTGATCAATAATAAAGTGGGTTAGAAATGAGAGACTGGATAGAAAATAGATTGGGATGGCTAAGTCTGCAGCAACTGGCAGAAGAGAAGAGAGTTTTCTTGCTTTGCATCAAAATGAGAATCTAGGCCCCTGGTACCAAGCTCACTTTGAGCTAAAACCTGTTTTAGGCCCTTCCTATGCCTCATCTCACCTACCATTCCAATTTACCAGAGGAGGCAGACCCAGCTATTATCCCCATTTCACGAGTATTCCACTGGAAGACTGATTCTAACAAGGTTCTGAGTCCAGAACCGAGACCTCATTGGGCCAAGATGGTCCAGTAGAGCTGCACACATAGAATCCTGACAAATAGAGGAACCCAAATAGCCCTACAGCTTCGGGCTGAGTCTTGGTCCTTCTATTTGAAGAAAATCTGCACATAATGGTTCAGGCTGGTCTTGAGGTGGGACTTAGGCAACTGGAGATGGGGACAGTTGGGGAGGGTGGCCTGGCCCTTCACAGGGTACAGCCAGCACCAGCTCCCTAGGACGGTGATTGCCCACTTCTGCGCTCTGCCTGCCCTTGGGCCTTTAAAATCTGTTCCTCCTCAGCCCAGAGCACGTCACCTGAGACCTCAGAGGAAGGGGACATGGGCATCTGCTTCTGCCTGTGTCCCCTTCTTCTGAGGTCTCAAGTGACAAGAACTTCCAGGCTGCTCGGAATGGAGTGTGGGGTGGCAATTTCCTTATGGGGGAGTGCCGGAGCCCCAGACAGGCACAGAGCTGACTTCTGTCCCCTTCATCTACTAGCTGTGTGACCTCAGGCAAAGAAATGGAAACTCAGGCTTCTTGTCTGTCAGATGGAGACAACCACTGCCTCTCAGGGTGGCTAGGAGGGGTCAGTGAGGTGGTGCATGTCAGCTCCTGCACTCACTCTCCCTGACGCGTCCCTTCTTAGACCTTCCTTTACCTCCCATGGACTGGATTATACGAAGAATTGAACACATAGTCTCCTTTTAGCAGAATGAGCTCTGCTATTGTTCAAAGAGCTAAAGTCCCCCTAAGCACTAACTCTGGCATCTGTGCCAGCTTTATGCTCAGGATGGTGTTGACCACAGCCCTCTCTGGTCTTCACACCCCTGCTCCTCTTCAAACTCGTGGCCCTACCTCATCTCAGGCCGGTAGCCTCTCACCTGTCTCCTCACTGGTCTCCCAGCTCCCATCCATCTCTCATCCAGCCCAGCCTCCACACTGTGACCAGCGTGAGCTTCCTAAAGTAGGGATTTAACCTGTCCCTTCTGTGTGTAGAATTACCAACAGCTCCCTCCCCCACTCCCTGCCTAGAGAGTAAAGTCTCTATCATTAGCACTGTGTCTTTTATCTTCTTCTGGTCTCATTTCCAATCATACCACCCCAATTCCATCCCCAGGTGCCCAGCTATCAGCATTCACCTATCTGGCTGGATGGTTACTGATGGTGTTAACAGACAGAAGTGCAGGCACTGAGACCGAGTCTGTATGCAAGGACCTGAATAAAATGCAGATTTTAGGCAACAATAATGTATCCATATTTTTATATTAATTGTAACAATTCTATAAAAAAAATGCCACAGAAAGAGAGAAGACATTAAAAGTCAAAACCTGTTGCATCTATCTGGAAACAGAGAGAAAATAGGTGATTTCCTAGTAAAAAGATACATTAATACATAAACTCTAAGGAAAGTACAAACAGATCAACTGGCTAGCCAGACCTCTTCCCCCACTGGCTGTCCTGTCACTGTCCGGGGGTTCTCTCTCCCAGGACAGGGAAGGAACGGGGACAGATCTGTTTGGCGGCTCCCCTAAGGTCTCACCCTACTCCTTTCCCTCAGCCACGCCCCACCCAGTGAGGACACCGTGCAGAGGGGCCTCGGGATTAGTGACTCTGATGTGTCAGCTCGGACTTTTTTGAGTGCCAAGAACTGGACACACTTAGTGAAGTAAAATAAGTTAACACTTTTTATTTATTTTTTTAAAGATTTATTGTTTGAGAGGAGACAGAGAGAGAGAGAGAGAGAGAGAGAGAGAGAGAGAGAGAGAGAGAGATGGGAGGAGGGCCCAGAGCAGACTCATAGCTGTACATCATTAGTTATTTCATTCCACACAGGTGGGCATGGGGCCACATGGGGCAGTGAGAACCTTTGCCACTGAGCCATCCCTGTGGTCACTGGTTGTGCTGCAGTTCAGCATGTGGGTCTGCATGGCCTGGGGCCAGGAATCAAACCCTGAACCTCATGACTGCAAGACAAGCACTGAACCATTGGGCTATCCTGGCATCCCCAAGCGAATACTTTTTAAATGGTATAAATAAATTAATACCTGCACGAGGCAAGTTTACTAGTGGGCTTGGCCCTGGTAGGGCTGGGTCCTCACACTCACAGTGGGACCTGGTCCCTTTCCAACTCCTCCCTGCTAAGTGCCTGTGGAATGGTTTGGAGTGGAAGCAGGTGAGACGAGTCCCCAGAGGCCAGCTGCCGTGCTAGACTTGAGCTTGAGAACAGACGCTGGGGCCGGGAAAACAGCAGATTCCATGGCACTGACAGCCATGGCACAGCTGCAGGGCTGTTCCCACCAGAGGGTCAGTGCTGAAGCCACCCAGCCAGTGCGCTAGCTGTCCTCCCACAACGGCAAGAAGCTCTGCCGCTCACAGCAAAAGCAGTTATTGCTGATGGTAAACTCAAGGCTCTGGCCTTGGCCATCAGGTCCTCGGATATCAGAGACTGGCCCCCAATAGTCTGTGTTCCCGTGGGAGGAATTACGCCTGCCTCCCAGACCATGTTAATCAGCCATCCCCAAAGAACAAAGTGGCTCATATCCCATCTCCTTTCTCCTTTATGAAGGTGAGAGAAAGGTGATGGTGCGGAGGAAACTCCTGCTGTTGAAGCAGTGGGAGGATTAACCTTTTCCTCCTCTGACCTTGTAAAAAAGGAAACAAATCACCATTTATGTTCATACTATGTTTTTCTCCTTTCAAACTATAGTATAGTAATAGAGGGAAGCCGGGGTGGCTCAATGGGTTAAGTGCTCACTTTGCAGCCACGGGGACCGAGGATCGAATCCCGGCCCCGGCCCATGCGGACCCATGTGCTGAACTGGGGCCCAGTTTGGTTCTCACCGGGGTGAGACCCCGGCCCAGTTCCTGCCCTGTGCAGCCCTGCGCCCGCCTGTGGAATGAAACTATGTGGAAAAACCAATGATGTGCAACTATGGAGACTGCTCTGGGCCCTCCCCCTTCTCTCTGTCTCTGTATCTCTCTCTGTCAAAAACAATAATAAAAAAAAAATTTATAGTATATTAATAGAAATCGACCGACCTCTTTCCTGGCCAAAATAAATTGGAGTTCGGGGGGATGCGGGTTGCATAAAAATTGGACTGGAAAGGGTTAAGTATTACATCATACCATGGACTGCACCACTGGCTGGATTTTGGGAGTATGTAGAGGCTGAGCCATGGATGCATGAGGCCCTCAGACACCATGTGAGCGCAGTGTGAAACTGCCCATTGGGAGAGGCAGTCGCTCTTACATCTTTGATCCTCAGTGAGTATGAATGTCAGAGGTTTGTTACAACCATTTACGTAGAGTCTTGTGGGAGAGAGAGCAGCAGTCGAAATCATTTAGTAAAGGCTCCGTGTACAAAGAGAATTGTGAGGAAGTTCAGAAGAAAGTAAATACTTTTTCCAGGGTTTCTGATGTAAGTGGGTGATGTGGACGGATAATTTCTTCCTTCCTGCTCATTCCCCGGTTCACCAACCCCTGGGCAGCTAGCCTCATAAGAATACTTGTCCTGGTGCGACACCTGATGAAGTGAACTACAGAAATCCATTCCCCTCTCTCTGCCCCAACAGGAAGGAAAAAGAAGGAGGAAATAGAGAGTGAATGGAGCCCGGGGGGGTGAGGGGGGGGGTGAGGTGGGGGGAGTGCAAGAAAAGGATCCATTGGGCATCAAAAGGCCATTTTTCCTTATGCTCAAAGTAGGATGAGGTGGAAAAGTGACAACTACGGAGGATGTTTGGAGCGATCTACAATAGAGGGAGGCCCCGCCTGCACTGTCTGATGGGGCTGGGAGTTATTGTCCAGACGGCCCTCCCAAGTCCTCTATTCCTGGCTCATCTACTTTCTGGTGTCCTTGTCCACTCATGTTGCTGGTGGCAACAGGTAAATCCAGACTTCTCATTTGCCTGAGCCCCCAAAAGGGAGTTCTAGCCTCTCCTTCTCATTCACTTGTGAATGGAGGGGCAATTGGAGCAGGTGCTTGGGCTGATCAACAAGTAATGGGCCAGGAGCCATGTGTGTGGGATGGCCTCCCAGGGGCGCAGAAATTGTCACCTGGACCCAAGGGGGAAAGTTCAGGGTTTATAGATCAGTAGGACACATCACCTGATTCTCCATCTGGGCTATTGTCAGGGAAATGGATACCTGATTGGGGACCATTAAAAGGAAAATTACAAGGCTAGGATGGTGCAGGGGTGGGACTCTGACAGCCAGTCCAGGACCTGTAGGCTCAGGCCCATTCCAGGGAGGGCTTGGCATTCTTGCTCCATCTTTTTAGTTAAGGGTAATGCACAGGGATCTGACTTCACTTTTTAGAAAACCCATAAGACAAAAAGTAGAGGAGACTTTCCTAATCAAGTAAGAAACACAGAGGTTATTAAAGGAAAAGTAAGCATAATTTATTTGACTTGTGGAAAAATGCAAGACACATTGTGTCAAAAGCTAACAGAAAAATACAGTAGACTCTCAATTAACCAGCACCCATGGGGACTGGTAGATGCTGGATCAATGTAAGTAGTCTCTCCATTAGCTGAAACTCACACACCCGCACTCTCACGCAATCTGCTAAATCTCAAGCAAGTGGCAAAATGTTTTGCTGGTTTCTTGAGAGTTCTGGTTGCTTGAGTTCCAGTTATCAGGGAGTCTACTGTATCAATAGAAAAATTATAAATCTGAAAAAACATTGTTATGCCATTTTAAGGAGAGATGTAAAACAGAACAAGCATACACACCCACTTAATTATCTTCAGCAATAAAGAAAGTCTTCACCTACTGAAGACAAACTAGAAAATAAGAAAGGCTGCTCCAATAGGGTATTGGGGAGCCACACCCTAGCTCCATGGATCTCCCTCTATGCTCACCCCAGTGGGTCTGATGGGAAATGGAACAAACAAACTGACGAAGATTGTCTCCTTGAGCAAATTCCGCTCAGGCACCCCTGAACTCTATTTCGATGGGCCATGACTTGTAGTTTCCATGTTTGTCTCTGCGCTGCTCAGTTTTAGCAAGCATCTGCTTAATCAGCTTAGAAAGAGTCCTCTATGTCTGATCACCCTTAGTATCTGGTGGGGTTCCTCACCCTGCACCATCTCCCATGTGGTGTACGGTAACCCTGGCTGCCAAGCATTCTGTTAAGTTAGTTAACCAGGAACCCACCTCGCTACCTCTGGTATTTGCTTGTAGTAATTTTTCATCCACCAACCCCTTACCCTGTTCCTTGGCTATAAATTCTCACTTGCCCAGGTTGATTTCAGAATTGAGCCTAATTCTATACTGAGGTCTCTTCCTCTTTGCAATAGTCCTGCACAAAATCTGTCTTCACTGCTTAACTACTGACCAGCTCTGATTCTTCTTCATCAAAAGAAACATGGGGGGAAGCCGGGATGGCTCAGTGGGTTAAGCACTCACTTTGCAGCGCCGGGGACCGAGGATCGAATCCCGGCCCCGGCCCGTGCGGAACTACATGCTGAACCGGGGAGTTCCCCAGCTCAGATCTCTCTCTGTCTCTGTCTCTGTATCTCTCTCTCTCTCTCTCTCTCTCTGTCTCTGTCAAAAATAAATAAATAAATAAAACTAAAAAAAACAAATAAATATGGGTGATGAAAGGAGACTTGGTAAAACTTGTAGACAACT
The DNA here is from genome assembly GCA_004027555.1 of Craseonycteris thonglongyai. Lineage (NCBI taxonomy): Eukaryota > Metazoa > Chordata > Mammalia > Chiroptera > Craseonycteridae > Craseonycteris > Craseonycteris thonglongyai. The sequence goes on from PVKE010035816.1 coordinate 10,673, forward strand.
GTCAGACAGAGGCATCTCTCTGGTGGAGGTGGAGGTGAGGATTCCCAGGTCCCAGTTCTGATGTGGGAATCACCTGAACCCCAGGAGTACCTTCCAGTAGAAAGTTTTTTTTTAAGATTTATTTTATTGTTTTTGATATAGAGAGATAGAGACAGAGAGATACAGAGACAGAGAGAAGGGGGAGGGCCCAGAGTAGTCGCCATAGGTTTACATCATCAGTTTTCGACATGGTTTGTTCCACACAGGTGGGTGAGGGCCGTGCTGGGCAGGAACTGGGTTGGGGGCCTCCCACATAGGAGGCACGCCCCCTCGAGCCAGGGGCCCAAGTGGGGAGCAAGAACCGAACTGGGGGCCTCCTGCATGGGAAGCACACCCCAGTTCAGCATATGGGTTCGCACAGGCTGGGGCCGGGTCTCGATCCTCAGTCTCCGGTGCTGCAAAGCGAGCGCTCAGCCTGCTGAGCCAACCCAGCTGCCCCTGGAGGAGTATTTCTTTTAAATAGTATTTAAATTTTTTATTTTATTGCTTTTGAGAGAAGGGGTGGGGGAGAGGGAGAGAGAGAGATAGGAAAGAGGGCCCAGAGCAGTCTCCATAGTTGTACATCATTAGTTGTGACATAGTTTCATTACACACAGGTGGATGTGGGGCCACGTGGAGCAGGAACAAAACTGGGGGCCTGGGAAGTGAGAACTTTTGCTGCTGAGCCATCCTGGTGGTTACCAGTTGCACCGCAGCTCAGCATATGGGTTTGCACTGGCTGGGGCCAGAAATCGAATCCCAAACCTCAAGATTGTGAGGCAAGGGCTCAATGCTGAGTTATCCCAGCATCTCCCCATTGGAAGAGTTCTTGAACCCACATAGGTTGCATGAATCCATGTACAGACATGCAAGGGTGATCAATTCCTGATCCCCAGACCGAGGCTGGGCATAACCATACACGATCTCTTCCTTGTCCCCATGCCATCAAGCAACAGAAAGCACAACCTGAAGAAAATAAAATGATATCCTTACAAGTAGGTTGACTTAAGAAAATGCTTAATAAAACTTAACTCCATAAAATAAGCCCCCCACACTTGAGATGAAATAATAGAATTGGGTCAAAAGGGAGATTTCAGTCAAGGCAACAAACTGAGAACTAAACCAGCATAACTAGAGAACGATTTCTTTTCCTCCCCCAATTCATCCCCAACAAGGAGGCGTGGGCAATGGGCTGTCCACCTGGCCCAGAACCAGCCCCTGCGGGCCCAGGTGGGGCTGGTCAGCTCGGGCAGGTAAGAGCTCAGACAGGCTCACATACTCCCTGGGCCCTGCTGCTCTGGGTGCTGCGTGAGGAAGGACAGTGTGGAAGATTCCAAGAGACTAGGAAGTGTCCCCTCCACCATCATCTTCCTCCAGGTCAGCTCTATCCATTATTCCCGTTTCTGCAGCCTCTTCAGCCTTGCCCCACTGACCCCTCCTCCTGAGCTGATTTGTGCTCAAACATCAGCTCCCCGTAGGACGTGTGGTTTCCCTCTGGCTACACACTTTGTGTCCTCTCCCTTTTCTTTCTAAGTGAAGGCTGCTGCTTTGAAGGAGTTGTCTGCACGTACTGCCCCCTCCTTCCCACCATCCTCCACTGCACCCTGACAGCTCCCCTCACTTCACCCACAGCCAAAGGCTTGGTGGCCAAGCGCTTGCCAACTCCAGCGTGATGGCCCCTCTCACTTGCTCCTCCTTCAGCGTTAGTCCCTGGCTTCACGCTCCATTTTTGCTTCAGGGAGTCAGTTCTCTTCACTCCTCCAATCTCGCCTATGGCTCTTTCTGTCTTTACTGGTAACATTTTCCTGCTCTTGCAGTCTCTGTCCAGTCCCCTGCTCATGCTTCTCTGTCGCAGAGAGCTTCCGCACAGGAGAACGTCACTGGCTCTAAAGGGTGCTTGGGACCTGGCCACGGCTGCAGCAGGAGCTCTGTAAGAACCCGAGTCTCTGACCCTCCAGAAGGAACGTCGGCCTGGCTGCTGGCGGAGGCAGCATGGCCTGGGGGGAGTCCCCCATGTCAATTTCTCAGTGTCCAGTGGAAACACTCTTCGCTAAGAATGAGACCCCTGAGGCAGGACTCTGGCCCAGCAGGACGCTATTTTGTCAGAAGTTACAGGAGTGTCTTGGAGTCTGAAGATCCGGGAAATGCGCACACCCGTCCTGTGACGTGCAGCCTCGGAGAAGCTGGTCAGCAGCCTGCATAAGCAGGGCGGCGGCAGCCTTGCTGGGGCACTCTCACCAGCTGCTGGGCTGGGGGCTCGCTCGGAGTCATGCTCAGGGGAAGGGCTGGCAGACTCTGTGGCAGCATTAGCTTTCAGGCTGTGCGCGTGACAGTCCACATAAAATGTCAGGAGAGAAACCTGAGTCAGGGGCATCATGGGATGGGGTGTAGCTAGAAAAAGTGCACCATGCTCATTTGGAGGGTCTCAACTCAGTTAATGATGCTCAGATTGTTAGTGAGGGAGGGCTCCTAGTGCCCACCCTGCTTGCTCTGCACACACCTCACACTCGCACACACCTGTGCATACGCAATGTCCAAGGAGGACCATGAGGGGGAACCAGCCAGAAGGGCAGCAGAAGCACCTGTCAGGAAACCAGAGGTCTGTCTAAGCTCAGTTCACAGCGCCTGCATGGCCTTGGTCAAGTCATTTCCCTCTTATGAACCTTGGTTCACGTCTTTGTCAATGAGGAGATGGATTCCACCCAGTATTTCATCTCATGAGTCTGTCATATAAATCCAGGGAAATCAGTGCTTGTGATGGGAAAAGCTGCATTTATTCACTGTGTCCACAAGAGGGAGACATATGATTGCTGAAGGTTGGATTTTGATTTACTATTTCCTTATTTTGAATTTAGTAGCTAGAAGGTACTGTATTTTTCTGTGTGTAAGACGCTCCCATGTATAAGATGACCCCTACCTTTCTAACCCAACATTAATAAATCAATACATGGGTTACTCCCGTGTATAAGGTGATCCCCAATGTTTGGTCCAACAATTTTAGACAAAAGTATTGTCTTATACCTGGAAAAATACAGTACTCTTGCTCTGTGCTTAAAGCTGACCACTTTAAGGCAAAGCAAAGGAATTCTTGGATTTCTCCATTTTCCTCACACCTGTGATCATCAGAACAAGTCAAGTAAGTCATCTTTTCTAATTTAACAATAATTTATCAACAAAACCTCCTATAGAACACATTTAAAAAGGAATGTTCAAAATAAAAATAATCTCTAAACCTTGTATGGACTAATTATGGCTGCAACGTTGTGTTACTTATATTTACTTAAAAGTGATTAGATATCCATATTCTGCTCTACATTATTTATGTTAGGAAAAAATTGGACACCAGCCACAAGTCCAAAAATAAGAATGGTGGGGGAAAACATATAGGTCTGCTAAATAATAGTCACTGAAATGATAATAGTAACTATTAATAAAAGTAATGGTATAAGAGAGACTTAAATATTGTTGAGTGAAAAAAAATGAGGTAACTTTAAAATTATTACTGTATTTTAACCTCGACTACACATATACTGTATAAAGAAAGATGAGAAAGAAAGAAACTAAATTTTCAGAGTTTCTCCTTGTTGATAGAATTATCAGTTGGGGTTAATTTTCTTTTCTCAATGTTCTATACTTTTAAAATTCTCCAGTATGGACTGGTGTTACTTTTGTGTTTTAAAAGAAAAATGAAAAAGAAAAAAAGGAAAGAAACCTTTCATGCACATTCCGGTGAGTTTTGGATCCATCAGATCTGTATTTCTGGCATCAGCACACACGAACGCATTCTTGGCACCCCCACGTCTTGGCTCTTCCTTAAAACCACCTGTGATGAAAGACTTCTTCCTCCCTCCCTTATCTGATTACGTGTTTGGTTAGTTTCGATTATAATAACATTCCTAATGTGAAGCCCAAATCTGTCCCATCTGTGTCCCATCCATCTGTTCTGCCTGTGACTCAACCCATGACAGAACTTCCCGAGTCTGAGGACAGCTCTCAGGAACCCTCGTGTCCTCCACACTCCACAGACACCATCATGTCACTCATCCTGTTGGGGTTTAGGGGCCAGTCCTGTGCTGGGCCCTGAGATTGCACAATGAGCAGAGCTCAGACACCTGACTCAGACCAGCCAGTCTACATTTGGTGGCATGTGCTTCAGTGGGAGTGAACAGGAAGGTGCGTCTCCCTGGTCTTGCAGGTTGGAAGGCTGCCCCAAAGACACAGCTTCCAGGAGAGCTGACCAGGGTGGGGCGTGGGGAGGAAAGCTGTAGGGAGGCAAGAGAGGACATGAAGAGGCCCAGGGGAGAGAAGTGGCACTTCGGGAGACCCTCGTCCCTACCCCTTCACTCTTGCTATAGGCTCCTCTTTGTCAGGGTCATTCCATCCTGCCAGCTACTTAAGGACACAGACTGTTCCATTAAAAATTTTTATACCATTTTGTTGTCTGCCCTAAACACTAACTCATAGCCCAGCAAACCACAATGACATTTTGTTGGATGGGTGAATAAATGAACACAATAATATTCGTTCAAGCCAATGAGCAAGGAGCAATGCCACCTGCCTCAGGTGTAATGTAAAATTCGCAGGTAAGACATCCCAGACCCCAGCTCCTGTCTTGAGAGTCAGTCACTGCATCTAGCTCCACAGGGATGTGACTGCAGAGAAGATATGTATGTGCAGATGTGTGCATTGCACTTCCTGTTCACAAGTGCCAGCACAGGGCACCAGGTGAGGGGAGAGCCACACGTGCACTCGGGGGTCCCACAAAGGGTGTGGCCAGGGCCTGCTCGCTTGATGGGTGCTACACGTGCCCGTTCTGTGTTCGTTCTGGTCAGGATGAGCTGACATCTATCTAGCTGCCCAGGTGTTCTCACAAACTAGAAGTAAGGAGCGAGGGAATGAACAATACGATTTCTCTCTTGAATCATTTTTGGTATGGCCAAAGTGCTGGTTCCAGGGTGAGGAGACAGTACTGACCCAGAGAGCTCACAAGCTAATCAACGAAGAGAGAGCGATGGGAATATGCTGTAGTCAAACTCAAAAATTTAAACGTGCTGGGAGGCCAGGGTAGCTCAGTGGTTGAGCACTTGCCTAGCAGTCGCTAGGTCCTGGGTTTGATTCCCGGCCCCGGCCCATATAAGCCCATGTGTTGAACTGTAGCACAACTGGTAGGGGTGGCTCAGTGACGAAGGTTCTCATGTCCCATGCAGGAGGCCCCCAGTTTGGTTTCCACCCCGTGAGGCCCCACATCCACCTGTGTGGAATGAAACCATGTCACAACTAATGATGTACAACTATGGAGACTGCTCTGGGCCTCCCCGCTTCTTCCCCCCATCTCTCAAAAACAGTAAAATAAATCTTAAAAAAAACTTTAAATGTACTAATACAGGTAAGCAGAAACCAGATGGATATTTTAATCAACCACAATGTGACACAAACCAAACCAACAGTATAGTGTTGTTATAGCCTGAATCCTCAAACATTTCTTTGAAAACAGACATCACCTGATTATTGTAATTCTAACTGACCCATTTTAAGCCAGGGATTTCCAAATAAAGCGTCTTTTGAAGAGTAGAAAGTTTGTTTTCTTGTTACATAAAAGTCAATATTAGCAGCTGCAGGTGTTTAATCAAGAGAGCACAAGGCCTAAAAGGGGGCGTGATATTTGGCTTCAGCTAGTTGAAAGGTCATTTGAGAAAGTGTATGGACATATTTGATGTCATCTCGGAGGGTGGAACTTGTTTAGATGAAATTTACCAGGAAACCAATTTCCATTCAGCACGTCCACAGAACTCCTCAGGAATGAACCTGCCTGTTCATGGGTGAGCTGTCACCAAGGCGAGGCCCTCACAGGACTGTGACCACCCTCCATGAATAGCAACCTGTGACAAAGGGGCATGTGCTAGGACTGGAAGAAACCAAAACGTACACAACCAGGAAGTGAGGCACATCTGTGCTGGCTTCTCCTTGTGCTTCCCTGCCCTCCCCGTCCCCCTACCCCCCTTTCC
>PVKE010035817.1:0-16695 GCA_004027555.1 Craseonycteris thonglongyai
CGCTTTGAGGCCACGAGGACCGAGGATCGAATCCCAGCTCCGGCCCAGGCAGGACCCACATGCTGAACTGGGGAGTTCCCACAGTTCGGTTCTCTGGCTGTCTCTGTCTCTGTCTCTCTCTCTATCTGTCAAAAGTAAAATAGAAATAAATATGCACTGAAGATAAAATAATTACTCTCTATAAATATAAAAAGATATATAAAAAAAATATTAAAATTAAAGAAAACCTTATGCATGACTTTTAAATTAGTTAAGAGAAAATCATTTAAAGAAAATATGAAATGGTTGAGAAATAATTGTAAAACAAATACATCCATACATTTGAAATGTTTTAAACCTTTTGGAAAGCATACACTAATTCCCATCTAGATTCAGGCATATGTGTATGCCCTTCAATCTAGTGATTCTGGAATTGAGAATTTTCTGAAGAAAATAATTGAACAATAAAAATGCCATGAGAAGATGTTCATGATAGTAGTGTCTATATGATAAATTTGAAATAACCTGAATATTAATCAATATTACAGTAATCTAAAGAAATTGATTCAGTAACAAATGAAATATTGCAGTAAGTTAAAATAATTTGACTAATTTAGAGACATAGAAAAGTGAATATGTTAAATAAAAAGTTAGAATACAAAGTAATATTTATATGCATTGTAAGTCCAATACCATAAGCATGAAAACCAAAAGTTATTTTCTTTTCCAATCCTGAACCTCTACGTCAGATCAATACACCATTCACATGTTGCTGGTAACCTCTAAAGCAAGCCACGGATACCCATTGGTGTTCTGAGCAGTTAGATGGTTCTCAGTTGGCCAAGATGGCTCTGTACCATCCTAATTCCCATGCCCTGCCAGATTCATCATTAAGTTGGTTTCCACCTCTTTCTTCCTCTTTGTTTTTCTTTTTTTAAGATTTATTTTATTGTTTTGAGAGGAGAGAGAGAGAGAGAGAGAGAGAGAGAGAGAGAGAGAGAGAGAGAGAGAGAGAGAGAGATTGCAGAGCAGTCTCCATAGTTGTACATCATTAGTTGTGACTTGGTTTTATTCCACACAGGATGTAGGGCCATGCAGGGTGGGAATTGAGCTGGGGGTCTCCCACATGGGAGGTGAGAACCTTAGCCAATGAGACTTGCTGGACAGAGTTTTCTAAGAAAGATTGCAAGCAGGGCAAGGCTGGCTGCTCACAGGAGAAAGGCTCTGGTGTTGAGGGAGTTGGTAGAGTGGGGTCCTAGTGACTCAGCAGACTGGAGTGAGTGGAGCTCACCGGACCAGTCAGATTCAGATTTAGCCATGTGAAGGGAAGGCACAACACAGGAGAGATGGTGCTGGCTAGCTGGCTGCATAGGAGGAGGACCCCCCTGAGGAAAAGTGGTGACTGTGTTTTGGCCTTCACCCTAAAGCCACGCACCTCAGTCTGCCCCCCGTATGGCTCCAACACCTCCTGGGTCACCGTCTCTTTGCTGGAACCCTGGGGGAGTGCCAGCGAGTGACTGAGTCTGTGTGCAGGCACTTCAGGTAGACATCTGGGTTTCCCATAGCCTCCATCCCACCTAGATGGTCAGAATCCCCACTGGTTTTCACAGCCAGATATTGTGGGACTCCTCCTCCCAGCACCAGTACTCTGAACTGGGAGCCCTGGGGTGAGGTTGGGGTTCCTCACTCCTGCGGGTGGGAACCTCTGTGGCTGAGCTATCCCTGCTGAGTCTCACTTGCCCCACGGAGGTTTGGGGCTAGTACGCTAGCCCATTTTGTGTTTCTGCCTCTCAACGTGGCCTCTTCTTTGTATCCTTAGTTATAAAACTTCTGTTCAGCTAGACTTCAGATGGTTCTCCAGTTTGGTTGCTCTATAATTCAGTTATAATTTTAATGTGTTCACAGAGAGAAGCAGGTATAATGTTTATCTGCTTGAACTCTACCATCTTGGACCCTCTCTGATTTTTCTTTCTTTTTTTTTTTTATGATTCTGTTTATGTTTTACTATAAAGTTGTTAATATATAATTAAAAATTAAAAATCTCTTATGGAACATTTCTTCAGCTTCTCTAGAAGAAAGGCACTCCAAAAGCACTAGCATGGTTATCAAAATATCATATTGTCAATGCACATATCAGAATGGTCATTAAATTCTGATACTAGCTACTTAGGTTTTAACTGGAATGTCAGCACGATTGAAGTCTCTGTGAATCTGCTTGCAGCAGTCAGCTTGCAATGAGAACTTTAGGTTTCTTGGAGCTGAGGGAGGGGCTGACCATGTGTTGTCACCTACATGGTTCATGAAGGTCTCCTCCTCAGATCTCTCTCTACTTTCTGCACTGGCCTGTGATTCTCCCCCAGATTGATATCTAGTCAAGGTATCAATATTTAATAATAACAGGGTGAAAGCTTTAACTAGGAACTTTGTGGGAAACAAAAGGAAACTAGTTGACAATAATTGAACTCACATATAATTATGAGAATTATGTCTATTTTAATGTACAGTTAGGGGAAGCTGGGATGGCTCAGTGGGTTGAGCGCTCACTTTGCAGCGCCAGGGACCGGGGATCGAATCCCAGCCCCGGCCCACGCGGACCCATATGCTGAACTGGGGAGTTCCCCCAGTTCAGTTCTCTCTCTCTCTGTCTCTGTATCTCTCTCTCTCTCTCTCTCTCTCTCTCTCTCTCTCTCTCTCTGTCAAAAATAAATAAATAAATTAATGTACAGTTAGTCTAAGTACACCTTTACACAGCAATGGCATATGGTTTTAGAGGGAGATTCTTGAATAAATCTCAAGTTGCTCCTTCCAAGAAAATTGATAAAATCTTTATTCCTAAGAAAACTGTTTTTGGTTTTGGTGTTCTGTAGTTTTCTTCTCTAAGTGTGTCCAAATATGCTGATCCTATAGAAGGTAGTCTATTTTTTTCTCCTCCCACATAGTCTGCTCTAGGGTGATCATTTTCTTATATTAATGCTTGTATTAATCTTCTTTAGCCAGATCTTGGGTATTGCATCTACAAATGTGTCAAGCTCATTTTAATTATCAATTGCCATTTATACTGATGAGGATACAAATATTTTGCTTTCTTCCACACACAATGCCAACTTGTTACCTGGAAAAGCTCTCTTCTATTTGTGATGGGCACTAGTCATTTTGCCTACGTAGTATCACCCTCCTTTGGTAGCAGCACTCTGCTTTTCTCTTAGGAGAACTCTCTGTCCCTCTTCAATGTGTTTGGTGACCCTGTTGACTTATGTACTCCTTTAATTCTTACCCAAGAAGTGGTAAACACATGACCTGTGTTAGAATCTCTTCTGGGAGTTTAGTCTTCAGTGAATGACTTGTCAACAGAGGTGGCCAGAGCTGAGTCATTCTTTCTTCTATGAGATTCTGACTGAAATTCTTGGAATTGCTTTTTTTCTGTCCTCCTTGAGGACTGCTTGTTCAGATCTTCCTTCAGTTCTAGGACAGTACGCAATGTTCTATTGTCCTAATAAATTATTATTATTTTGTCTATATTTTTTAGAATTGGTTTTAGTTGCTTACAAACAAAGAATCCAATTATATACAAAGTCTCTACTTTCTTAACACAAGTGATCTTTTCTTTGCTCCATTGGCCAAAAGTAGAAAAGGCTGCTTCCTCCTCCTTTTAGCAAGTAGATTGACTTCCTAATTGTGTTCCGAGTAAGAAACCTTTCTGACTCATCTTGGTAATCTAATTTAAGAGACTCTGCTGGGGAAGCTGGGGTGGCTCAGTGGGTGGGTTAAGCGCTTGCTTTGCATCCCTGAGGTCTGAGGATCAAGTCCTGGCCCCAGCCCATGTGGATCCATATTCTGAATGGGGTGTGCTTTCCATGTGGGAGGCCCCTGGTTCAGTCCCCAGCTCACGGGGGCATGCCTCCCATGAGGGAGGTCCCTGGCCTAGTTCCAGCCCTGCATGACCCGCACCCACTTGTGTGAAACAAAACCATGTTGAAAACTGATGATGTACAACTATGGAGACTGCTCTGGGCTCTACCCCTTCTCTCTCTGTCTGTCTACCTCTCTGTCAAAAACAATAAATTAAATCTTAAAAATAAAAAATAAAAGAGAGAGAGAGAGACTCTACTAATGCCATGGAGAGCCACAAGAGAAGTGGGAGAGTGATTATCTTCAGACTCTTAACAAGACATCAGGACTGGAGAGGAGGTAGCTAGAAAGCCTGGTAAGGACTTGGGCTCAGCAATGTGAGAGCCCCTTACCCACAATGGTGGCAGGATTTCAGGGGAGGGCAAATGATGAACTCAGAGAGCCTGACATCAGGCCCCTTGGCTCCCAATGGCAAAAATGTCCTTTTTTTTCAGGCTGAGCCTGGAACCAGAGAGATGCCAGGTTTTAAATGTTCACTGTTGGCTGGGACAATGAGGATGTTAGCAGTGACCATGATGGGAGGAGAATAGAGGCCCTTACCCTGAATTTCTGAGCAGTGTGGAAGCCTATGGGATTCTGGGGGGCCCTGAGGAAGAAGGAGACCCCCATAATGCCTGAGATCAAAATTCTTGCGAGTCTCTAGGAAAACGAGAATTCAAGAATGGAAATTTATTTGATTTAATAACAATAAAGATTTTTTTTATATCTCACTTTGTAGACTTAGACTCATAATGACTATAATCCCTAAAAAAGGTCTTATCCATTGATTGAGTGCATTCAGTGTCAATTCTACCCCAAATATTAGCAAGACTTTCTGTGAGTAAAGCAAAGATATAGGCGTCTGCCTCTTTGTTCAAGAGCATACAGCCTAGTGGGAGAGAGATGACTCAAACAGCTGATAGTTTGATACCCTTACAAGAGCTAATCATTAGCGTCTGACAACATTTAAGAGCTACCACTTATGCTTAATTGGCAAGTGGGTGGGTTGGTCAATAAACAGTATGAGTATTGTGACTATAACATTAAAGGAAAATGGGAGGAAGAAATAAGTTAATGCTTTTTGTTCCAGTGAGATTGAGTTTGCAGGGATGCTTGTTCTGAGAAAAGGACCAGCTTGTTCCCGCAGCTCACTGTTTCCCAAGGAGCGCCTGCTCTACCAGCCTGTGGTCTCAAGGGTCCCTCTGGAGATGGAGGTTAGCCCCGTTAGAGCAGCTTGCAGAAGTCAAGCAGGCTGATACTGCACTTGAAGATGGATTCTGCTTGTCCTTTTACTCTGCTTTCCTAAACACACAACACTTGTCCAGGTCAGTGTCAGAGCAGCTTACATTCCTTTTCAACAGTAAGAGCCAGCAGGCCAAGGATCGCTTGGGTATTGGGGGAACTCAGAGTGCCTTTGTGTGTTAGGTACATAGTCCTCTTCTTCCATGCCGATATTCAGCACAAGGTTGTTTGAAATTCTTGCTAAAAAATAAAAATCTGAAGTTATGGCCAACTTGGGGCTCTGGGCTCTGATATAGGCAAGGTGAAGAGATCAGATGAAGTTACTGAGAGACCCAGGCCATGAGGCTGGATGGATGGGGAAGGGATTCAAGAGTCACGACAGTGCTGAGTTTGTCCCAGGGTGTTCTTGGATGACACATAATTCCTTTTTAGAGCTTGGTTTTACTGTACATAATATTATATGACCACAAGAATGATGCCTGAGCATGGAATTGATACCATAAAGTTCAACGCTAAGAGAAGTAACCCTGATGTCAAAATGAGTGGAGAGTGAAAGTTGGAAAGACCTTGGAGGCAGGGACACTTCCTTGAGAAGGTAGAGTGGAGAAAGCAGTGTGAGGGGTGCCTAAGGGAGACCTGTATTGCGTTCTTATTAATTCTAGAACATTTCAACAACCCCCAGAAGACCCACCCTACATATTAACAGTCAGTCTTTTTTCTCCCCACTGTCCTGACTCATCCCCCAGGCACTAATCTACTTTCTGTTCTATGAATTTTCTTATTTTGAATATTGCATATAAATGGAACCATACATGATGTGGTTTTATTGCATCTTGCTTTTTTTCACTTAGCATAGTGTTTTCAAGTTTCCTCTGTCATGGCATGTAAATTTATCAACACTTTATTATGGATACACCACATTTTTTTTTATCTGTTTGTCATTCAATGGACATTTAGATTGTCTACTTTTTGACTGTTATGAATAATTCTGCTATGAACATTTGTATCTAAGTTTCTATGTAGACATAAATTTTTATTTCTCTTGGGTACATACCTAAGAGTGGAATTTCTGGGTTAAATAGCAATTCTATACTTAATCTCTTGAGGGATTGCTGTTTTCCATCATGGTTACACCATTTTACACTCCTACCAGTAGTATCTGAGGGCTCTGATTTCTCCACATCCTCACCAAATACTTGTTATTGTTTCTCTTTTTAATTATAGTCATCCTAGTGCATGTGAAGAGGCATCTCCTTGTAGTTTTGATTTGCATTACACTAATGATTAATGATTCAGAGCATCTATTTATATGCTATTGCCATCTGTATATCTTTGGATAAGTGTCTATTCAAATTCTTTGCCCACTTTAAAATTATGTTATGTATTGATATCTATTTATTGGTGACTTATAAGAGTTCTGGATAAAATATGTTGTCAGAGATATCACTTGCAAATATTTTCTCCCATTCTCTGGGTTATCTTTTCACTTTTTTTTTTGATGGTATCATTTGATGACCAAATGTTTTTAATTTTGACAAAGTTCACTTTATCTGTATTTCCTTTTGTTGCTTGTGTTTTTGGTATCATGTCTAAGAAACCGCTGCTTACCCCAAGGTTATGAAAATTTACTCCTATATTTTCCTTTGGGAGTTTTGTTGTTTTAACTCTTACATTTAGGTTCATTGATCCCTTTTGAATTAATTTTTTGTGGATGGTGTGAAGTAGGGTTCCAACCGGGACCAGCACTATTTACTGAAAGACTATATTTTTTTCTCCATTGAATTGTCTTGACATGCTTATTTAAAATAATTTGGCTACACTTATGATAGTTTATTGCTAGACTCTCAATTCCATTGACCTATATATTTATCCTTATGCCAATATCACACTGTCTTGATTAGTTTGTAATAAGCTTTGAGATCTTTTTTTTTAATCATGAAAAGGTATTGGGCTTTTTCAAATACTTTTTTTTTTTTTTTATCTGTTGAGATGATTGTATGCTTTTTATACTTTATTAATATGGTGTAGTACATTGATTTTTGGATGCTAAACCAACTCTCCAATTCCCTTTTGCTTTTAATTAAAACTAAGAAAAGTTTGGAAAGCCTAATTGCTGTCTTCTGTTTCTTTTGAGGGTTTTGCTTTTGAATTAGGTTCAGCCTGAATGTGATTGTGTATAAATATCTTGCTAGCCTTAGAATTTATTCCCAGGAGAAACTGATCTGACAGTTATGTATTCTTTGAGGGTGTTGTGGACTGAATGTTTGTGTGCCCCACTCCATTGATATGTTGAAATCCTAACCCCCAGTGATGGTACCAGGAGGTAGGGCTTTTGGGAGATGACAAGGTCATAGAGGTGGAACCCTTATGAATGGGATTAGTGCCTTTATAAAAAAGACCCAGAGAGTTCTTACACCTCTTTCTATCATGCTGAGGATACAAAAAGATGGCTGTCTATGAACCAGGAAGTGGGTCCTTACCAAATACTGACTCTGCAGGACTTTGATTCTGGACTCTCCAGCCTCCTGCATTATAAAAAATAAATGTTTGTTGTTTAGGCCTTGCAGTCTATGGTATTGTTGTTATAGCAGCCCGAAGCTACTAAAACATGGGGCAATGAGGTGGAATATTGTCTTGTCCAAGGGATCAGGAGTAGTTGTAGCAGATATGATGCATGGTCAAAGGTGCTGGAACTGGGAAATCCTAAATGGCTGAGGCTCATGGCTGGACATGATAGGACTACAGGCAGGTACACAGAGCTGCTTCTGGGAAGGGACAATAATGGAAGAGAGAACAGGCAGACTGGAGTCCGGGACACTCGATGAGATAAGAGATGGCAGATCGAGGCAATGTTGTTTTAGAGGTTCCACACCACTCATCTGGGACTGATCATCCCCGTTAGGCTTTCAGCATATGGCCCCAATCACTTATGTAGAGGGAAACTGGACACCTCTCAGTACTCTGCTCCCGGCCACTGAGGCGTTCCCAGCCCATGAGCACTCTGCTGCTATCTTCTGGGAGCCAGGCTGCTTTGTGGCTCAGGCAAGGACTGGGCAGTTGGAGGCTACTTCTTCCAAGGCCTCAGTTGTCGATGGTCAGAGCCCTCTGGGTTCCAGGAGGAAGTCCTTCCACCTGGTGCCCAATATGACTGTGAATACATTTAGAACGGCATCCACTTTGTTGACATAATTTAGTCCAAGGTGCTTCTTAGCTTGGGACATTTCCTTTCTGAAGGAACCATGTGACCGAATGTGAGGGTTTTATGAATAAGTGGGGCAGTCCAGTGGTTGAGAGCAACAGTGTTAGAGTCAGAGAGATAAGATCTTTGGTACTTAATCTCTCTTACATCTCAATTTCCTTATCTGCCAAAGAGAAATATTATGAGTACCTACCTCTTAAGTTTTATCTCAGATGTGTATGAAGCTTGTAAACAGTGCCTGGCCCATGAGTGTTCAGCAGCAGCACTTGCTATAATTAATGATGGTTATGATGGCGTAAATGCTCTAGCCCTGATGACTATTTGACATAGGAACCAGTGCATTTTGGAGAGTACAGTAAGTAGCTTTCTAGCCTGGAAATAAAGTCCATAGACAAGAAAACAGGAAAATTTATGGACAAGTTTGCATGAATGTGCATGGAAAAACAATATCTTTTTTTTTTAAGGTTTATTTTATTGTTTTTGACAGAGAGGGATAGAGACAGAGAGAAACAGAGAGATGGGGGAGGACCCAGAGCAGTCTCCATAGTTGTATGGAGATCAGTTTTTGATGGTTTCCTTCCACACAGGTGGGTAGGGGATACACAGGGCAGGAACTTGATTGGGGGATACCCACAGAGGAAACACACTTTTTTGGTGCCTTCAGCCAGGGGCCAAACCGGGAGGGGAGGGAACGAGCACCAAACTGGCGGTCTCCCGCATGGAAAGCACACCCCAGTTCAGCATATGGTCCAGACAGGGCCAGGATTTGATACTTAGCCACTGGGGCTGCAAAGTGAGCACTTAACCAGCTGATCCATCCCGGCTTCCCCAGAAAAATGAGCTCTTATGTTGCAGTTTATTTAGTTTCTCTGGTGAAAAAAATGCTAATGGGTATGATTACATGGCTATGCTTAATCCTGCAGTTTAAGAAGGAAAAGAAGTCATTAGCAAGTTGATTATTATTATTGATACTCAAGGTAATCAGGTTCATTTGTAGAGGCTGATTAAAACTAGTGTACAAATTAAAACACTGGGTTTAAATTAATGACAGTTGGAGCCCCAAATATTTAAGGCTGTAATCTGTGGTACCATAATAAGATTAAAGTGATTGAGTTATTGGTGATATTTGAACAGCAACACGGATATATTTTGTCTTTGCCTCTCAAAATAGGAATGGGCAGTTGAGATTTCCAAGTCTGATGCTTCAATAAAAACATAATTTTTCTCAGATATTAGTAGTTTTATTTAAAAACTTTCATTCCTTCTCTGATGAGCACATGGAATTTCATAAATTTTGACTGGACCTAATGGAAGTGCTTCACTGAAGACTCCTTCGATTGAGCTCACCATCATTCTTTACTGGCTTGTGCTTTTACATGAGATTAAACATTCAGCATCTACTCACACATTAGGTAGCAGATCCTGGCTGAACAGTAAGACTCTTGACTAAGGAATATTGGCTAATTTTGCCCTTCAGTCACTTGCTAAGACAGCAAACCTTTTACTGCTGGCATACCTGGCTTTAAGAAATGTTTTCTCCAGAAAATGAAATGTTTGCAAATTAAATCCTGTTTGAAGTGTTGAAAGGTAGCTCTCCACTTAAATTCATTATCTGGTGGATCATTTAGAAAGAACTGCTAAGTGTCCCCTATTTATTATGCCTTCAGTTCCCTTTCTCCTGCATCTTCTTTTCTGCCTGGAAAGGTGCTCAAGTGGCTCTAGTATCCTGAAATCCCTCCCCTCTGCCCCTGGCAAGCACCAATCAACTCTATTTCTATGAGTTTAGTTTTTCTTAGATTCCATACATAAGTGAGATCATACAGTATTTGTCTTTCTCTGTCTGATTTATTACACTTAACATAAAGCCTCAAGGTCCATTCGTGTTGTCATGATGTCAGGATTTCTGAATAGTTTATGTATATAGATTTTCTGTATCCATTTTACTTGTTGATAGACACTTAGGTTGTTTCTATGTCTTGGCTATTATAAATAACAATGAAGTGAACATGAGTGTGCAGATATCTCTTTGAGATAGTGATTTCATTTCTTTTGGTTATATATCTAGAGATGAGCTTGCTGGATCTTAGGGTAGTTCTATTTTTAATTTCTGAGGAGTATCCATGCTGTTTTCTATAATGGCTGTACAAATTTACATGTCTACCAACAGTGTACAGGTTTTTTTTTTCTTCTTCTGTTTTTAATTGTTAAATTTATTGGGGTGACATTGACTGGTAAAAATTACATTGGTTCCAGGTGTACAATTCTACATTACATTGTCCATGCATTGAATTACGTGCTCACCACCCAGAGTCAATTTTCATTCCATCACCATATATTTATTGGTTTGTTTTTATTTTACATCCTTGTTAGCACTTGTTATTTCTTGTCTTTTTGATAATAGCTAGCCTGACAGGTGTGAAGTGACATCTCATTATGATTTTAATTTGCAGTTCCCTGATGATTAGTGATGTTGAGCCCCTTTTTGTGCACCTTGTTGGCCATTTGCATATCTTACTTGGAAAACTGTCTATTCCTCTGCCCATTTTTAAAATGGATTATTATTACTTTTGCTGGGTTTTCTATATATTTTGGATATTTGCCTCTTATCAGATATATGATTTGCAAATATTTTCTCCTATTCAATAGGTTGCTTTTTTATTTAGTTGATTGTTTCTTTTGGTGTGTAGAAGTTCTTTAGTTTGATGTTGTCCCACCTATTTGTTTTTGCTTTTGTTGCTTGTGCTTTTGGTGTCAAATTCAAAAAGTCATTGATGAGTCCAATATCAAGGAGCTTTTTTTCTGTGTTTTCTTGTAGGAGTTTTATAGTTTTAGGTCTTACATTTAAGTTTTTATTTGGAGTTAATTTTTGTGAGTGGTATAAGATAGGAGCCAGCCCCCCCACCCCCTTTTTTTTCAGTGTTTTCTTGCTATCCTCATACCCTTTTACTTTTTCCATTTTTACCAAATTTGTGACCCTAAGCAAGTCATATAAGCTCTCTCAGCCTCATCTCAAATGTAAAATAGGCATAATATTGGTGATCTCCTGGGTCATTGTGAGAATTAAACATAGTTATTCTACATATCTAACACCACACTAAACATGTAGTACACACTCACTAATTATTTATTTCTTTCCAATTTTCTCCCCTTCAAAAATTTTCTCTTACAACAAGGTATTAAATACTAATAAGAATGTTTAATGAGTTACCATTCTTGAGAGCTTGTTTGGAGGTTCTAGCAGGGGAGTGCAGCTACTTGTATACCCTTGACCAAAGAACGCTCCTCTCCTTTATCGGAGATGGTCGTCCTCTTTGACCGAGCATGCAGTTTCGGGAGGGATGCACATGGAGTGGTGAGGGAGGAAGGGGACGCCTGCCTAGCCAGCCAGATCAGCCGAATCAACCCTGGCAATCAATGGGGTGACAGATGTCGCAGCCAGATCGCCCTCACATCCTGAGTTACCATTCTTTGTGGTATTTATATTTTATTTTTGGTAATTAGCTCAGTCAGTCATTCTTTTATTCCTTGTCAATAGATATTTTTTGTGGACCTCTATGGAGTCCAGAAATTATCTTAACTTTAACAGTTAAAAATAAGACAACAAAATATTAGGGGTCTGATATTTCTGAAATTTTGCCTACTAGGTTTAAACCTAAACACATAGATCTGGTGAGATATGGAATTATTTTAGTAATATGTTACAACTCCCACTACTAGCGTATCTTTTCTGTTTGAAAATTTTACTATCAGTGGGATGCCTTAAAATGGTCATCAGAGTCGAGAACTTTATCAACTCTGAAGGCAAGGACAGAAAGAGGCTCAGGAAAGGCAGCATGCCAAACACCACAGTCTTCCCGAATGTTGCTGTTTTGTCTTAACAGGCCTGTTTTTGTAGACAACCTAAATGATCAAGGTGCATTTCACATCGTTCTCTAAGGATCCTGGACCTCATGATAAAACAATTCATAATATTCTGTGGCCAGAGGCACTGTGAGGAACCAGAGACTTCCTTGGGCTTTCTTTAGCCATAACAGAGATAGGGTCATAGGCAGAGCTGGGGTAATTCAGGAGACAAGACAGTAAAGGGCCAGGCTTGCAGGGAGGCTATGGATCATTAGAGTAAGGACTCAGTTTTTCTGAATTTCTTCAGCACTTTTTAATCCAAAGAGCTAAAGCAGCCTCTCAATCTACCTATGAAGAGAAGAGCTGCCATAATTTCCACCCATTTACAGGTGAGGAACAGAAGCACCGAGAAAGTCAGAGTGTCTCTCACCTGGACTCAGCTTACCTGTTTGCCTTTATCTTCAGTACCTTAGTGTCACTTTCTGCAGCAATCACACCATGCTTTCTACCCTTTTTATTATTCCCCAATTGTACCAGGTTCCTCTCCCAACTCTGGTGTAGAAGAGGGAGGTATACTAATCCCACTTTATAGATGAGAAAACTGCAACTCAGAAAGCTTTAATGACTTGCCCATCTGGTTTGTTGAATAACAAGGTTGGGATGCATTAAGGCCTCCTGACTGCCAATCTGTTCCCTTGAAAACTTAGGGAAGTGGAGGTCCTGGGAAGCCCCCTCGGTGTGCTCTGTGTCTCTACACCCAAGACAGCAGACCAAGCAGTTGGAAGAAGAAAGGAAATATTACCTCCTTTACTCCTTACCTGATGATTCTTCTTAACCACTTTCCAGGGTCAGCATCTAGTGATGTTGTGAAAACACAAACAATTTAGCACACAACACTCAGAACTGTATGCTCTGGTAAGTAGAATCAGGGGGAAGATTTAAGTGAAAGGGACAACTGCTATAAAGGCTTAATAGGAATTCATTAGGCTCCGCAGATAAAGCAAATAAAAGATCCATAACCAAACAGGAGAAATGAAAGGGAAATTCTAGATCATTAAGATGCAATGAGATCCTGCCATAACTTATTAATCAGATTGTGCTCTGGGATGTTGGCTCAAGTATTCAAAAGAACCCAAAGAAGGAAGGCTCCTATGCCCACCATTTTGGATGAGAGCACGGTCCTACTGCATGCATAGATGTCTCAGAGCTTTAATGTTATCTGCCCAATACTACCATTTCCTCTATGATCATTTCTTTCTGTTTCTATATAACATCATTTGCCTCCTTGCTCTTTCGCCCGTTGTTTCTTCTTTCTCTTTTCTCCTTCCTTTTCTTTCAAACAAATTCCTGTCCTGTTTTTTTCTTTCTCCACCCACCTCAGCCTTTACCAGTTCTCTTCCACTATCTCTCTTTACCTTTTTATTTCCCATCTTCCTCAGACTCTTTGAGGATTTGCCTTCCTTCTTTTCCTCTTCCTCTCATGGCCCTGCATACTCTCCCTGTAGGATTCAGTGATTTCCCCAGGTTGCTGGGTGCAGGCTGGTGGGGGTAGATTTGTGCAGACCTGGTCTCTGTGTTTGTCAGTTACATTACTTTCATCACCTTCATCACCTTGTATGGCTGAGAAGAGCAGAGGGGTAGAGCATACCATAAACAGTTCATGTGGTCCTAACTTATTGCCTTCTTTCATGAAATCCAGTGTCCTCAGATTTTTATATAAAAAGCTAACAAGTACCGGTAGGCTGAAAAATATCTCACCATTTCTTTTGAATTTTAAAGGGATACAATTGAAAAAAATATTAACTTATGAAATGTGAGGTGTCTATTTCTCACCTCATGCTGATTAGCACAGATTTTTTTCTGACGAGAATGCCACTGTGGTTTTTCATTTTTTGTTCTCTGACCTTCCCTCAAAGAGATATAACAGATTCTCAAGAATTGAGCACTACTTTATTGCATTTTTTATACAGTTTTTGAAGTAATTGCTTATAAGTAGAAAAGCAAAACTAAAGAACTTTGGAGCAATGCTGTGTCACTTTCAATAAATCAAAAAGGAGGGAGAGTAAAGGAGGGAGAGTGGGTGTTGTTAAGTGACAAGTAGGTAAGGTGCTCAGAGAATCAACTATGTGTGTGTGTGTGTGGTATTGTTTCTGTAACATCTTGAAGATCTACTTTAGTCTCACGAGTTTTCTAAAATTGCAGGTGAGATTGTGGAATGACTAATATCTACGCTTCCTTTCATAGTAAGGCTCTGGATGTACCCTTCACACATTCAGCCACAGTGAAAAGCAATTTTCTATACACCAGGGGGCTGTAATTTGAGCACTGTAATGATTAGTGATTTCATCTAGCAGTAGTTGACCCCCTGCTCATTTTTATGTATTAAATGTTAAAAAGGAAAGGTGAAAACTTGCTAGTGCTGGTTGATTGAAATTCCAAGAGGAACTTCCATGTAGATAAAATGTATTGAGAGAAGCCAGAGTACTGGGAAATTCAGGGTGCACAAGAGAGAGAAATAGAGAAAGAAAGAAAAAATCATAATAGAAAGGTTACCAAAGTCTTTCTAATTGTGAATAATGTTTATATATTTTCGGCTGTTTGGTGTGTTGGTTCCATGTTCAATGGGTTTTCATCTCTTGCCCAGTGCCATGTTTCCTCTTCCTTATTTTCTCCACCTGCTTCTCTTTCTCCTTCTCCCTTCCTTTCCTTTTTCCTCTTTCTGTTTCCTTCAGAAAGAAACAGTAAAATGCCTTCCAGAGAGGCAAACTCTGCAATGGTGGCTGGTTGTCATGGAAACACAGATTCCTAGACCTTGAGTCCTGCTAGAGAGAGCTGGGATCAGACCCTGCTTGGGTCAGAGAGCAAGGCTTACCCTGGGATTTCTGGATAAGGGAAACTAGGAGGGATAAGATCATTTGAGGTACACAGGTCAATGTCTTCAGGGAAAGGCTAGAAATATGACATCTAAATAGTTATTTCTTCTGTTTTACACTAGCCATAGTTGTATTTGCTGTGAGTGATGTAGGTGAATGTGGCTGTGTGTAAGGGGTTGAAAAATAAGAATAGTTGTAGTACTTTTCTGGTGTTTTCTTACTATTCTTTATTTATAAAATAATATGATTTATGTCTCTGGGGAAAGATCACAGTTTGAAGGAATTTTTGCCAACTCTTTCATATCAAACCTGGAACAAAGATTGCTATTTCAGTAGAATAAAAAAATTCATTTATATAGATGCCAAAGTCACCTGTGTTTTCCCAAATCAATAGCAATTGTATTTTTCAAAGCACACCAAAGTTTATTGAAATTATTTTATTTTAGCTCAGTATTTCAACGTTGGTATCAGGAGTATCATTTCTATCTCAGATCCAGGTTTCTAGAATGCTCAGTATTGCTCTCTCTTGAATCGAAACATAGGTGTGGGGCTTTGTCTCCACTCTCTCATACAGTGTTGAGGGTTACACCTCTCTTGTGAGTTTATGTACCCTCCAGGAAGGGGGCAGAGGTAATGGGTGAAGAGTGAGCACAATTCATTACATTTCTACCTTTATTTAGTTTTGGGAGAATCATCTCTTTTGATTTCTCTCAAAGACATTTCTTTCTCTTTTTTTTGTTCCACCTCCTCAACCCCAAACCAATTCTCCTGCCACTCATTCACAATAGACTCCAATGACCTCCAAAGCCCAGAGCCCAAATGATTCAAAACTGGTCCTATTTCTGTGATGGCAAGAGAATTTGCTTTTCAAATCATCCTAGAAGATGAGGAAAATATTTATAGTCAACCCTTTAGAGAAGTTTGCAATTAAAACAGATCACCAATATTTTGACCATATAGTCTGTGTAAAAAATATACTTTCCCCAACTTGTTCACCAAGCATACTGATTAATAATGCATAACTGGTAAGTAATAGGTGAATGCTTTTGTCAGTAGACATATTTTACTGAGTTAAAAATTTTAAGGCATGTATGATTTTGTAAGACTCTCAGAGATGACAGGGAGTCAACCATTCCAATCTGTGACGTCTGAATAGGAATTACACTGTCTTTAACATATCCAGTACAGGTAAGCTTCAATTGCCTGGCTCAGGTATCTTCTTTAGTAATTGCCTCTCCTGCTTCTCTCCACCTCTGATATGTTCTTTAGAAACAACCTCTTGAAATTCTTTTGCTATTTGTTCTATTTGCCATATTTCTAAATTACATACTGATTTGTTGATTTTTCCACATTAGACATTACCTTGCTTCACACCATAGGAGAGAAAGACTTAATTCTTATATACCGTTATAGAAGAGTGTTTGAAAACACGGCCGCAATAAATTCTCTCACCCTGTATGCACACCCCTTTGTAGCACCTTCTATCAAGAGTTAGGGTCTGTTTTTCTATCCTATGAATCTGGGTTGGCTTTTTGGCTTGTTTTGACCAACAGTTATGCTGACCATGATGTTGTGGGACTTGCAGACCTAGGCCTCAAGAAGCCTTGTGCCTTTGCTTTCACTCAAGAACACTGGCCTGGGGCTCCAATGTAAAAAACCTCATCTTATTCA
>PVKE010035818.1:0-16695 GCA_004027555.1 Craseonycteris thonglongyai
GGTTATGGTCACTGCCCCAGAGCCTATGTGACTGCTCATTATACAGGTCTGCAGCCACTTGTCTGTGATCCCACAGCACCTGAGCTGTATAAAGATACCGCCTAGACTTTAACCAGTACTTACCATTTGGGAATATTAAGTCATCATTGGATCCACAACACATCTTCCATGCAAGGAAAAAAGAAACTAGTGCCTCACTTTACAGTTAAATAACTAAACTTGAGAAGTTAACTTATGCATCCAATGTCTTAGATCAAGTAAGTGGTGGAGACCAGAATAGAATCCAGAGATTCTAATTCCTACTATACTGATCTTCTCTCAATATTATCTTACTATTAAGTGCTAAGTAAAATAAAATAAAAATTACATATAGTGTATTCAGAATCCTAAAAGCTC
Organism: Craseonycteris thonglongyai; assembly: GCA_004027555.1. Taxonomy (NCBI): domain Eukaryota; kingdom Metazoa; phylum Chordata; class Mammalia; order Chiroptera; family Craseonycteridae; genus Craseonycteris; species Craseonycteris thonglongyai. Next base: position 397 of record PVKE010035818.1, read on the forward strand.
ATCTTACATCCTCAATTTCAAAAATGACCAGAGATTGTGTTAATAATACAAACGATATTTTTATTCTTCCACCTTCATACAATGCACGATGTCTATCTTACCCACCTATTTATGTATTGATATTATCAAAACTACAATTGGAAGAGCAACTTATTTATGTTAAATCCTATGTAAGAAAAAGTTTCTGTAGAAATTCACATGGATTAAGTATGAAATTTGACACAAGATGCCTGGTTCATAGCAAAATAACCATTTTGAGCCAATAGGTTTATAATAATAAGCATAACTACATTACACATTTGAATATGCTATTACCTTTCTAATCATGAGACACATATTAATCCATTTAACAACTCTTTCATAGGAATTATTATTTCCCCTAGTTTATTGATGAGAACATTGATGTCCAGACAGGTTAAGTAAGTAAGCAACTTACTTACCCAATATCATACAAGTAGTACGTGGAGGAGGCAGGACTCACCGATTTCTGTTTGTGAAGATGAAATTTATGTGTCAAAGTTTACCTATATATGGTTCCGTTGGAGATCCATTTCATCCACAAAGCTTTCTCAGTTTCTTCAATCTATGCAGTTCTGTTGCTTTTAGTTCAGTTCTAGAATCTGTGGCATATAGTGGTAAACTTTGAACATACAGAAAAGCACTTACCTTGGCTACTCTTGCCTCCTTTGTTTTTTTATTTATTTCTATTTTTAACTAAGTGCTGTTCATTCCAGAGACTGAACACTTCTTAAAAATATAGCTTTCATTTAATTTTTCTCTTACAAATCCTTATGTACCAAGTTATGTTGGACAAAGAGTAGATGCTACTACATACTTGTTGATTGATTGAAGGACATTTTAGGAGAGTAAATAAAATGTAAGTAATAACAGATTCAGTGGAGTGAGGTTGTAATTGTTTTGACTTTCTAGGTGTTTCTTCTGCCAATCTCAGTGTCTAGTATGGCCACAGCTTTTAAAGTGAACTTCTGCTCTTTCCTCTCTAAAATGATGCCTCCCTGTTTTTTTAGCTCTATGATTTCACTACTTTTTCCTACTTGAAAACTTCCAAAAGTTAACATCTGACCATGTCCACTCATTTACTCTCTCAATCATTATTGTAGTATGTGTCTCAGCTCCTAAACTGTCTATGCTATTCAGTAATGTCACAATACAGGAGATACCAGAGTAGCAGTGTTTATTTGGATTAATTCAGTAGGCCTTCACCAAACACTGTGTGCTGTATACTATAGCCCAAGGTGGGATGTTTTACTATAGCAATCTGTGTGCGATGCTATGAAAATCATCATTTGCACTTGCATATATCTCACAGTTTACTAAACAATTTTGTATGCAACCTTAAAACAACCTTATGAGGTGTTCATGTTACTGATTGTGAGTTCTGAGAAGCCGTGTAACTTGCCTAAGTATTTACCTGCCTTAGTCTCTTCAGACTGCTAGAACAAAAATACCATAGACTAGGTGGCTTATAAAAAACAGAAATTTATTCTTGCAATTCCAGAATCTGGGAAGTCCATGCTCAAGTTGCCAGCCAGATTCCATGTGGTGAGGGCTTGCTCTGTCCTCACATGGTGGAAAGTGGGTGAGGGAGCTCTCTGAGACCTCTGTTATAAGGGCATGAATTCCATTCTTGAAGGCTCCACCCTCAGGACCTAATCACCTATCAAAGGCTCTGCTTAACACCATCACATTGGGAAACAGAATTTCAGCATGAAGTTTGGGAGGACACGAACATTAAGTCCTTCTTACCGCCACAAGAGAGCAGTGGAAACCTAACACTCTGCTGCCTCTCAGTGGATCTCTTTCCTCTGTGCTTCCTTTGCTCCCTTCCTTACCTCATGATAGAAGGAGAATGCATGTTTCCTTTGTCTTGGGATGCCACCACAGTATCAATATAGGACTGAATACACAGGAGACCTCCTTCCCAAATATTATTTTATAAATAGAATTAAATGGAATGTGTTGAAGCTAAAGACAGATTACAATAAAATTTAAATTTGCAACTAGCCCATCATTAAATAGAATACATCGCTTATCTCTGGAGGTGCTCAAGCAGGTTCTGGATAAATAATATTTGGAGAGGTAGACAGGATTTATGCTTATGGTAGAATGTTTAAGTAAGTGGCCTCTAAGATAGCTCTTACTCTACATTCCTATGTTTAATTTCTTCTTCTAATGCCTCTGCCTCTGGGTTGAGATTGATTTTATCTTTTTTTAAGAGTTGCCTAATACGACTTCCCTAAATCACTAATTCTCAAGAGACAGAGTTGCTATTATAGAAAATTGTGTGAACTTATCATCAATCAGTACAACTCGGGGTACATGACTCTCTTGAACCTTCCCTCTGATGACTTAATTTGGGATATCTTCTGAGGAATGAGTTCATTACCATCCCAGGCATGGTGCAATGTCTTATTAGAGGAGTGGACCTCAGAATCATAGTCTTTTTGCTTAAATGATTGTTTCAGTTTCCACAAAAGTAAGTTTAATAAAGCTAAAATTAGAAAATATTTGACAGACAAGGACAATTATTTTATGACATCTGTTGAGACCATAAAACTTTGGAAAGTACCTATGAGGCTTGAGGGATATGAAAAGTTCTTTACTAGTTTCATTTGTATAGGGTTTTTAAATGGGTTCTGATTTCAGTGTAGAAGAACATTCGGCAAATGTACAGGAATATGCTTAGCAGTGGGAGGAAGTATAAGAGGAGCTTACTATAATTCTAGATTCTAACTCCTGTGTAAAACCATCACCTGTAATGTGAATACTATTTCTATTACTATCAAATTTAAATGGAAGGTTGAGGTTCTAATATTGCCACATATAGTAATGAGTCTTGTCATAAGTGACTGAATTGCCAAGGTATTTGGGATGCATTTTTCATGTTCAGATTTGAACAAAGATAAAAGGATGGGTTAGGTGAGTTCTTGGGGTACCTGGGAATTGTATGCATTGGGGGCATATAGTGCTATTTTGGGGTGCATAATTCTGTTGTTTTGGTGACAGTTAAAATCTCTAACTTGTAGAAATAAGTAATTTTTAGCTCTCATCTTTATAACTTCTACTAATTTCCAATACCTTTGCCATGCTACCTATCAGAGGGACATTCCTTCCACTCTGTCATATTTGGAGTAGAATAAATGAGTTTTCCTTGAATCAGGCCAAGTTTTTAAAAATACTAGCTTATTTATTTTTGAATGATCAGGGATTACAACATGAAAAATATATTATCACACACATGGCCAAGTTAAAATTTTCTCACACTGACAAAATTATTCAGCATAGTTATGTTAACAACAATAACAAAAATCTCGACTTAGGTAAGTGCAGCCCATTTGTATAAGGAATAGTCAGACTACTTAAATCTCTTACAGAATGGTAAAATTTTTTTAGGTTATACTGCCTAAATATCTTACAAAATGATAAAATTAACATTGCACATCAATTTTTTTCTATAAAATGCAATCATCTAGACTTTTTAGTTTCATTGCTTTCTCTCATCACTTGGGTTTATTGTCAGAATATTCTTTAAAGAAAAACCATCTTTGAGAGAAGTGACTAGAATAGATTATTGGTGAGTCTTTCTTAAAATTTTTACCAGTTTAGGACAATAGGGAAGTTGGAGGAGAAAGAGGCCATTTTTATATAAATTACTTGCTTTCCCAGAGAATAGAATGTCATTTTATTATTTTTAAAACAAAGAAGAAAAAAATACAATAAGAAAATTGAAGTATTCTGAGCATGCTATGATTATATTTTATGCTTAGCTTTCTATTGAAACATGAACTTATGATACTCAAACTTGAATGTGTGTATTATGTAAACATGACCTTAGCGGCAATTAATATAAAATTGATGATAGATCTAGTTTTGCTTTACAGTATTGAAAATAGATTTAGTTGGAAAGGTAATTTTAGTTAAATTTCTACTTAAAAACCTTTGACTCTTTTATAATTTAGAACCAAAATACTTCTGGTAGCCTGGGTAACAAATGCATTTTAAGAGAGGTTTGAGTGGATCAAATTTCTCATTGCAAATAAATGTAACAAATCTGATTGTTACATGCAGTTTAATGGATTTATTTAGTTATTACACTCATAGACATTTATATTTCCTCTATGAGAATTGTAACATGGTTCAAAGATGTTTTGAGATTTTGTTGTTGTTGTTTGACCCACAATGTGTCATTTATTTGATGAGTCATACCAACAGCAAATAATAAATATTCCCACCTCTTCCATTTTTTGCCCATCAGCGCCATTCTCCTAGCACATCCCTGTCTTTATAAACTCCGCCTTTCTGCAAAGTTGAATTCAATTCATGCTGGACTTTCCTCTCTATTACAATAATTATTACTAAGTCTGTCCATACCACTTTAGCTAGTGTCCAGCTTCAGTTATCTCTGATTCCACCCATATTTGATACCATAGTTGTTCCAATGTCAAATGGAAGCTGTTTGGAACAGAGGAATTGTCAGGGAATGTATATTGTTCGGGAAGCCCATTTTACTACTGCATAAAAATGCATAACAGCATGAAATCACGAAGTTGCATATACCATGGAACTCCATTCAAACCTTGAGATTTTAAATCTGCACCTCAAGAAATTTTATTCAATATAACAATAGGATTGTTTTTCCTAATTATATTCTAGTCATATTGCTGTTTAAAAGAATGACTCACAGGCTATTACCACAAATTATATGTCTGAAGAGAAGCTACTTGAATCTTTTTGGTTTTTCTATTTTCTGTTAGGGGAACTGTGGTTTTGAAATAGGATGACAGTCTTTTAGGTGACTGTTTTTTGGATGTACTTATCCATACCACTTAGCTCCATGCTCATTAAATATTTTTGAGAAATTTTATTACAGCTTTACTCTTGACTGATAATTTATTTCAAATTCCAGAAATTTTAAAATCAAGTCTTCTATAATTTTTCTTGATACCTTCATGTTGTTTTATATTGTGGTTACTAATGTTGCTAAGAGAGCCACATATAAATTAATTAAATATTGTTAGAGTCAAATATTTAGGAAGTAAGACAAAATCTTGCCAGTAATTTTATGGTTGAAAATGTATAATAAGCCCCTCATCCATTGTATTTTCCTCTAGATATATTTACTTTGTCTTCTTTTTGGGGTTTTTTTGTTTGTTTGTTTATTTGTTGTTTTTGAACTGAACTGGAGGCCTCACCACCTTCGGGAAGCACACCCCAGTTCAGCATGTGGGTCTGCACAGGCTGGGGCCGGGATTCGATCCTCGGTCCCCAGGGCTTCAAAGCGAGTGCTTAACCCGCTGAGCCATCCTGGCTCCCCCTACTTTGTCTTCTCAAACACAAAGGTCTTCTTATTTTGACTTTCTCTGAAGTTAGAAACACACACACACACACACACACACACTCCTTTCTCTGTTCATCTCTTTGTCTCTCTGCCCACCTTCTTAAAATCTGATTTAGCTCATATTTTTCCAAGCTATGAAGATTGTGGCGGTCAACATTTTTTGAGGAAGATACAGTATCAACTGTTAACTAAATGATTATGTAATTTGTCAATTTATAACCAGTTTTGTAGTCTCAGAAGATGAGCTAAGCTTCGTCTTCGTACTGTGGTATCCCTAGTGCCTAGAATAGGGCCTGGTTCAAAAACAGGCAAGCAAAGCAAAAGCCAAGCCAGCACCACAGCATTAAAGAAATATTTATTCTGATGAATTAAAACATTTACACAATGTATTCATTGAATCAGTAAGCAAAGTATGGAACAAATCTGTGTACCTTGAGAAGGTGGTGCAGGAATCTCTTAGTTCTGATGATTCACCCTGCTTTTCACCTGGGAGCTATCTGTGATAACTTTCAGCAGGGTTTCTTACCTTTCCCATCCTAACTAGAATTCTGTCCCTGAGCACTGATATAGATAGCTTTTCGTCCAAATATGTGACTATAAAACAGAGTTGGGTAGATGAGTTTATCCAAAGAAGATATACTCAACATTAGAAAACAAAACAAAACAAAAGCTTAAAAAGCTATAGTATGGTTATTATTATTTAGATGAATTGTAATAGGCACATAAAATACTCCATCTTAATTCTGAAACTCACATTTTACAATTGTGGAGAGGAGAGGTTCGATTTATTAGCAGTTGAGTTAAGAATTTATAGAAGTCTTGTAATTAAATGTAAACTTAAATTGGGCCATTTTTCTGCCATGAATGTCAATTTGAACATTTGAACATTTGAACAAAAGAACATTTTGAAGTACAGTATTCAAATAAGGAAATAAACAGTCCCACATTTTTTTCTGTGGGTTAAAACCAATTGTGTAGATAGTATGCCTTAAAAACTAATTTTATGAGGAAAAATAGAGCTTATACTTCTTATCTCACAACCAGATTGAGTACCCAAACAGGTATTTGAATTTTTTGTTCTCAACATGTTCTTTTGTGCCTATGTGCCTTTATGCTGTTATGTCTGGAATTCTTTGTCCCCTTCATCACTGGCTGATTTCAGCACCAAGACCCAGCTCAAGCATCACATCCTTAGGGTCACTTTCACTCAGTCACCACCTGGTCTTACCAACCCTTACCAGCTGGGAACCATATATTTATTATTATATTTATCAATGCCTGAGCCTGTCTGTTTCACTAAACCTGTACCAATACAGTAGCCATTAGCCACGTGTAGCAATTTAAATTAAATAAAACTAAAAATTCAGGTTTTCAGTTATGCTATCACATTTCACATACTCAGTGGCCACATGTGACTTTTGGTTACCATATTGGATACAACAGATATAGAATATTTTTTATCATTATAGAAAGTTCTGTTGTCCAGAACTGCTCTGGACTGAGATCCTTAGAAGAGATTTTTCTCTTCCTGATCTATCCATTCTCATTATCAGGGGTAGTGTTTTGTACGTAGGAGCTAGCCAATAACAAACTACGGAGCACCACTGAGCTGAGAAATAGTGGGTGTGCTTATGTGCAAAATTGAATCAGTCTAAATTTGTGTTGCTCAAGACATGAGGATTGAATTTATAATGCATGAGGGTGGCATGGAGGCAGATATGAGTTCACAGTGAAAGCAACTTTCTCACAGTAGACCTATTGGGAAATTAGTTTGTTTCCTTGTTAGATATTTAGCTCAGGCCTCTAAACCATTCCACAAAGCTGATGATCACCTTCCAGTTCTCCGATACAACGGAAACCTGCTTTGTGTTGGGAATTGCAACCAGAAGAGAATATTGAGTTTCAGTCATTCTCATGAGCAGCATTTGACAAAGTTTTGTGAAATCTTCAGAAACATTGACTGCTTGTTAAATTTCAGCCCCCAACTGTCAGCCGTGAATCCTGCTTTGTTTTAGAATAGCTGAAATGTATACCGGTACATTGCCTTTTCCTAAGATCGCTTTTACTAAGATAATCCAGGTCTAAAATTGCCTATTTGTTTTTATTGTTAAGGAAACTTATCTGGAAATAGAACACTGAATTAGAAATTAAGTGTTTGTCAGGAAACAAACATTAAACATAATTAAAAAAAAAGGAAAATTGAGAAAGCAATATGTCTGATTTCAGCATCAATGACTACAAGGGAATTTGGGGCAAATTCTGTGGATTTCTTAGACATCTGCCTTTAAAATAATTGAACTCCACTGTATTCTGGCACTTCACACTTGTAGTGGGCATTCAGTGCTGTTGAGTACGAAGTGACTGAATGCAAGAGGTCTGATTTTTTTCAAGCCCATTCTGATTTGTTCTGTGAAAACCCTGCAGATTAATCGAACCATTTCAAAAACCAGTTTTCTTTTTGTAAACAAAAACAATTACTTACTTTTTGTATCTTTGTCTCGGTGTTCAAAACTCCATGGTTCTAACTATAGAACAAGAGCACAGGCTCAAAAAATATTAAAAAGTAGCTGAAAGCCAGTGGAAGTTTTTGCAGATTAACATTATTTATGGCATTGAAGGCATCAGGCAAAACACAGTATTTTATGCATGAGACTAACTGGTCTTTGGGGGAGAATATTTTACTTCATGTATTGGGGGAGCTGCACACTTTTGTGTGTTTAGAAAAGGCTACCATGACAATGACAAGCTGAGAACAAAGCTTGAGAAAGGGCTTCAGTGAGGGAGAACATGAATTTGGGCTTTGAAAAGAATCTTGGCTTTTAATCTGACTCAATTCAAGGCTTTTCTTTGCTGCATTGGATCATTTGGGGAAACTTTTTTCTTCTTTGAGTAAGTCAGTTTCTTTCTCTGTCGAGGGGGAATACAAATGTCCTTTCTTTCAAAATGATGAGAAAAATAATGACATTGGTCAAACAATTGTTTTAGGAGAAAAACTTCAAATGAAAATTATTATCAACCATAATTTATTTAATTATTAACTTAATATCTGTTAAAGGTTGAATTGTCTCACCCCAAAAGATATGCTGATGTCCTCAGCTCTAGCACCTCAGAATGTGACCTTGTTTAGAAAAAGGATTCCTGCAGGTGTGATTAGTTAAAATAAGGTCACACTGAAGTAGGATAGGCTATTAATCCAATAAGGTCACACAGAGACATGGGAGAACACCATGTAATGACACAGGCAGAGATTGGAGTGATGAAACTGTAAGCCAAAGATCAATGACCACGACAAGAATTTTGAGAGACAAAAGGAAAGATTCTACCCAGTTTCCGAAGGAGCACGGCTCTGCTAACACCTAGATTTTGGACTTCTGGCCTCCAGAACTCTGAGAAATAAATTTCTATTCTTTTAAACCACTCATTTTGTTGTATTTTGTGACAGGGTCCCTAGAAATATAATTAAAGCACCCTAGTGGGTTAACCCACCAGTTTTTTATTTCTAAGTCAAGAAATTAAAAATAAAAACTGACTTGAGTAGAAATAAATGTAAGATTATGTAGCAGTGTTCCTTGATGAAGTTTCCACAGTTACCCTTTCTGTTCTAATGGCTGTGTCTGCCTTTTTCTCATTACTTGGCTTGCTCACTGAAACGTAGCTGTAGGAGTATGGAGGGGGCAGGCAACAACTCCTTGCAAATAGAAGCAGAAGTTGGTAGGTATTTGCATGTGGACAATATTCTGAGGCTGAAGTTCTATAGTTTTTTTCTGTTTGTTTTTTTATCAGACTCTTTGAGGAGAGCCTATGAATTAAGAACAGTCCTGTCTTTTAACAGTAGGAGTCCAGAACACTCACCTTGTTGGAAATAAGCTGCCTGAAGTTATTTGAATGTCTAGAATCCACCAAACCAACAACCCAGGGGTGGGAGCTCAGTCAGAACCAGTAATGTGTTGCAGCCAGCTGATCGCATCTTGTGAAGGCCGGTTGGTAAATTGTCAGGATTTTTGCAAGCTGATAGTTAGACATAGCTGTTATTAAAATTAAAATATGTAAACTTATACTTACCTGCATTATATTAAAATTAAGGTAATAAATACTTAAAACTCATCTTTTCCTAATTGTGTTTACTACATTGTGATTTTATCTATGCCCTTTAGATTATTTATGTCTATTGAATCTGTATGATAGGCATAATTTATAAGGATATACTACCATACATCTCTCCCCTACTCCATGTTCCATCAAGCTGGTAGCTTGAAGTCAGAACATCAAGGAAATTAACACATTCTACTAAGGACAGCTTTTGCCTTTCCATACCCCAACCAAAAAGGTTGACAAAATGTGCCCGCCTACCAGTGGTTCAGACCAGCCTCATTGTTCGCTCTTGTATGACTGAAGTAATACTTTGGATATTATATAAGAAAGTTGGAATAGACTACAAGGAAGGCCTTTAAACAAAGTTAAACAGAGGCTTTATTTTTATAGGAAAGTTAACAGAAGGTTTTACAGCAGTGCTCTAAGTCTAGAGCTGACCTTTATGAATATAAAGGAGTTGTCAGCCCTCCAATTACAAATTTTGTCAGGGAACAAGATGCTACCATCTTTCTTATGACTTATCATGACCAATTGTTCTCCTAAGATGGATAAGAGCAAGAAAGTTCATCACCTTCTGAAGTCTCTTTCCCTTTTGGATCCCAGATTTGCATGATTGAGTAGCAATTTATGAGAATAATGAATCACATTTCACATTTGAAATACAACCTTTTTACTCTTGGTGATGGTTCAGTACTATCTTTAACTTGCAAGAGAGTGGTTCTTGTTTGATTATGTTACACTGATAAATTGCCCTGTGTTATTTCAAATTACTCATTGACTTTTATTTTTTTTTTGAATTGTGTATTTTTGTTTTTGTTTTCTTAGACAAAAGCATTGAGGTGGAAGATACTAAAACTCATACTTAATTATATCTGGCTGATATCTGGGAAAAGTCCTCCTTTGATCTTAATTTTTTTTTTAGTTATTTTTTCTGGAGTTGTCCAGATGAGTTGTTACCACATACTGTGAAACTCATTCTGGTCACCTAATGCAGCTGTTTCAGAGTTGTTATTGTTGTTCTTCTGTAATTTTTTAAACCTGTTTTGCTCCAAAACTGTATCATAATTTGAGAAAATTACTATCATCACACAAATAAATTGCTAGCCTCTATCCTGAGAAAAACACAATTAAAAGAAAAAAATAGTCCTTTATTTTCATGGTGTTATAACCCAAATAGAAAAGATGAGTAGATTTTCCTGAGATGAAGTTAATTTTATTGTTAACACTTATGTCTAGAGTTGGCAGAACTAAATAATGACACAGATAATATTGCTTCTCTAGCCATGTGAAAATTCCGTTTAGTTTACCTGCCCGTGCACATTTTGACATGATTCTCATACCTAAGCTCCTGCATCACACATTATAGCAAAGTGTTTTCAGGGGCAACATGACTGATGGCTACCCCACGATAGACTAGCGTAAATGATATTGTCTTCTCTGGAGGGAAAAGAAGTCATCACCACCATGATGATGACATGGTGGCTTTTAGAGTAAAATGCTTCTGCTATACACTCAGTTGGCGATGCAGGATAATGAGTTTCCTCTTTTGATAATCCAGCCCACCTCCCGCTGTGGTGAAAATGGCCATGCTGTGCAGGTTTGGTTTGTTGTGGGCAAGGTTACCTGGGTTATCAGAGATGAGTATGGAATTCACAGTAGACCCATCACTTTGGGTTTTTGGTGAGATTCAAAATCAACTTACTTCTGATTAAACACCATACGTTTGCTGATTATTCCTATAATTACATCTTTTTTTGTTTTGTTTTTCTCAGAAAACTTTGATGAGCAGCAATGACAGATGTTCAAAAAGCATGTGTTTTTGAAGCAGCATTAGCCTTGAAAAGACACATGGGAAGGGTTAGAAGAACAGAGGATAGATCTGCACGTGAGGTGTTCATTGGCAAGACTCAATGGCTCTTCCGTGAGGAGCTGTTCAGCACATGCATTTGCTAAACACTGAGGATGGAACTGGTCAAGTGTCCTTTGTGTTTGTTTCTTTGCCTGCTGCCAACATCTAGGGTGCTTGCCTGTCAGGGCCTCTGCACAGAACAAACAAACTCTGCTCTTAGAACACACCTTGTGTTCTGTAGGTGCCATGACTACATAACTCTAGGGGAAAGATCATTGGTATATGCTGAAAGCAAAGCTGTAGAGCTGGATTGTCCCTAGACGAAGTATAAGGAATGCAGTCCAGGGTGCAGGTGTTGGAGGTGACCGGACACACTTTCCACTACGTCTTCCTCTCCCATTGCTCAGCAACTCGACTTCAAGAAGGTCAGACCTTAGATGACTAGCTAAACTGCTGTGAGAAATTCTTCTTTAATTAAATAATGGATCATTGGAAGTAAACTATTCAATACATGATTGAAAATGCTGTTAAACTAAGAGATCTCTTCCTCTTAGATTTATAGTACATGCCAAACCCAATAATATGACCCAGGGTCAGTGGGAGAACTCATAGGGATCTGAAGAGAGAGAGCTTTAGGTGCAACTAACCAGACATAGTTGCATATGGGAACCACTAACTCTCATCATATGCACATATTCTTCATGATCTCTCGGTGCTATGCATAGTTCTACTTGTAGATGTTATTAACAGTGAAAACTATGAAGTGCTTGGAGGTGGCACACACTATTTTTGTTTTCTTAGAAAGAGAAGAAAGAGTGACCATTCCTACGGCTTTCTGTTCCTATATCTATGCCTATGGTAGACATTGGACTTCAGGCTCCATTCTATGGTGAGGGCCCCTTACAGGCAGGAGGTAAATTTTCCTTTCACGAATGGCTTCAAAACATAGAAGAGAAGAATCACAAAAATCCCCCATAAGAAAAAACATGCTAACATGCACACACAAACGCACACACACATCTCTGACATTTACCTCCTGCTAGGCATTCATGAGTTTTTAGTGTTTATATTAAACTCATTCAGTATCCGGCTTTACTCCAATGTTCGTATTACTAAAAACTGCACAAATTGTATTTATCTCAGTGTTACTTCTTGTGTGTGTTACATACATATATTTTACATATACACACATTTTTTTTAATGGATATACGGAAACTGTCCTCTTTTTTCTCTGCATCCCTCCCTCCCTTTCTTCTATCTTTTCTTTCTTTCTTCCATTTGCCTTTTCCTATACACACCAAAATTCTATATAAAACATCATTGATGTATGTCCTAATATCAGAAATAGAATGTTGATGATTACATTAAAACATAGTAGCATATCTTTGAGAGGATACATAGCAGACTACAGGGATCAAGACTCAGAGTTTGGTGTCTGTCCTGAATAAATATTTGACTCAATTATTTACCACTACTTGGAAATGTCACCTAACATTATTGAGCCTCAGTTACCTCATAAATAAAATGGAACTTATCACTCACTGTGTTGTATAAAAATGAACTGATTTCACATAAAGCATTCAAAGAAGGTTTTGACTAATTTTAAATGCTGTTTTAAGTGGTCTGTCCAGAGGATTGAGAAGCCTCTGAAAATATATGCATGATGTATACATCCAAAAGTACATTGTAGTTTCACGTATCTCTTAGCATTGGCAGATAATCTATTTTTTATATAGGTAGCATATGTCTATTAATCTGAATAAATTAACTGTGTGTGTTTCTCAAAGCTGGTTTAGGAAGTATTTTTGATGTAGTTAGGAATTATTTATTTGCTTTGGCACAGTCTGTTTAAGCCACTTCTGTGGGTGGCAGAATTGTTTTCATGTATGTATTTCTTTTGTGATTGTGAAAGATTGTAAAAATGTAGCAGAGTTTAGAAAATGTTATGGCAGACCCCAGTGTACTCTCCACCCAATAATACCACTTCCTAGTTTAGAAATTTGTAAAGTGCAGTGTTCTCTGTTGCATATGTACTTCTACTATGATAGTGTGGCTTCTTAGAGTTGTTCTTCAGGTCTGCTTTATCTTTTCCTTCTGTTAAGTATAGTTCCCTCTACTACTGCCAACAGATGTCTGTGTGTGCATTATCCGATTGCTCTGCCTTGTAGCACATTAGGGGAAAAGCATGTTAGAGAAGTTTCTATTTTGCAGTGGGCTGACTAACAAATAATTAAAACAACTATCTGTTTAATTGAAGAATATGATTCTGTTGATCTGGCATATTTTTAGGAATGATTCATTTTTCCCTTCTCAACTTTTAACTATAATTATACTCTAAGTAAGTAAATCAGTTGTCTTCAAGTTTTTCTACATGGATACCACTTTCATTAAACTTATAATTATGAATGGCAAAGGTTGTGTTTGAAAGATGTCTACTTTTAAAGAATCTTTTCTTACTTTGTATTATAATTGCTTTTTCGTTTCCCACTCCAGTCACCACTTGAGTGTGATGAATATTACTATGCATTTAACATGTCATACCTTTGTTTCATTTGTAATTTCTCCCAGGTCTACCCTCATTAACAAAGCCTGCTGTACTATTATTGTTGAAACTTAAAAATGGATCAGTGGAATTCCATGTTGTCTTCCTCTAGTGCTGTTTATTAAGAAAGAGTCCAGTATACTGGGTGAGATGATGAAATTAGGGGCAAGTACTCGGGTAGCCTTATCTCTGTGGTTGTAGCTTTGAAATTTAATTAACATATGAGGGCTGTCTGGAAAGTATCCAGCTATGTAACATGAAAAATAGAGGAATTTATGGCTGAATTTTTTTCCCTAACAGTCTATTTATATGTATATGTATGTGTATGCATATGTGTATGTATATGTATATTTATAAAGATTCCTGCAAGTATCCAGCCATGGAACTGTTCTTGTTATATTGACAATGGCTGGATTTTTTCTGGGCAGGCCTCATATATAGGCCTTTAGTCATTATGTAGAAATAATAGCAATAGCGTTTCTATGCCCACTGTCTTTTTGTTCTTATATGGGCTTCCAGATACTTTTGCTGATAAAAAGAGCAACAAAAATCAAAACTAACTCTGTCTCATGATAAATAAGTTTTCTTCTCAACTTTCTAAAATGAGATCACATGCAGTGTAAACCAGATTTAAAGTATCTATTTTGGTGTCTTCTGTATAGATTGACTAATTTGAATGAAGAATAATTCTCCCTAGGCATGGCGATGCTCATCTCAAATTGATTTCTGTCTTCTGGGTCAATGCTAAGTATGAGGCAAAGCTGTAAATTTAAACAGAGAACATACAGTCTATGAAAATGATAAATAATGGCAAAAAAAAAAGTTGAAGAATTGGCAAAAGATAAATGACTTTGGAGATACATTTGTTATTATATTTCCAACCTAATTGAGATATGATTTGTATATAACATTGTGTAAGTTTAAGGTGTACAATATAATAATTTGATAGTTATATATACTGTAAAATGATCACCACAATAAGGTTAGTTAACACATCCATCACCCCACATAGTTGCAGTTTGTCTTTGTTTTTTTATTTATTTGTTTGTTTTGTGGTGAGAACTTTTAAAATCTAATCTCTTAGCAACTTTCAAATATATAGCACAACATTGTTAACTATAGTCACCATACAGTACATGATATCCCCAGAACATATACATCTTAAAACTGAAAGTCTACTCTTTGACCACTTAAAACCATTCCCTCTGTTCCCCTCCCCTCCACCGCTGAAAACACTGATCTACTCTGTTTCTATGAGTTCAGTTTTTTAAAAACCCACGTGAAAGTCAGATCATATAGTGTGTGTTTTTCTCTGTCCAGTTTACTTTGTTTAATGTAATGCCTTCAAAGTTCTTCCATGTTGTCAAAAATGGAAGGACTTCCTTCTTTTTTTTATGACTGAATAATATTTCATGTTATATACACCACATTTTGTTTATCCATTCATTCACTGGTGGACACATCGATTGTTTCCATATCCTGGTTGTAAATGATGCTACAGTGAACATGATGGTGTAGATATCAGTTTGAGACAGTGATTTTATTCCTTTCAGATATATACATAGAAATAGAATTGCTGGATCATATGGTACTTGTATTTTTAATATTTTGAGGAACCTCTGAATTGTTTTCTATAGTGGCTACACCAACTTGTATTCTCACTGATAGAGTACAAGGATTCCCTTTTCTCCATATCCATGCCAGCACTTGTTTATCTCTGGTCTTTTTCATAACTGCCATTCTAACAGGTATGAGATAACACCTCACTGTGGTTTTGATTTGCACTCTCCTGATGAATAGTGTCCTTAAACCCCTTTTCATGTGCCTGTTGGCCATTTGAATATCTTCTTTGGAAATATGTCTGTTTGCTTTTAATTAGTTTAATTGTTTTGCTATTGAGGTGGGCTCTGAAGTCACCTCTGGTAAGGCAAGATCACAGACTGTTCCCTGGCAATGTGCTGCCACTGGTTAGACTCCATGATGGAGCAGGGAGGGCTACCGGCTGGGCTCCACAATTGCTCTTGGTCAGGTGGAGTGTCAGGCTCTGTTCTCCAACAGAGTGGTACCACTGGTTGCATTTCAAATTCAGATAGTGTCACAGGCAGAGCTTCATGGTAGGCCAGGGCCTGAGGCTGTGCTGTGTGAATGGAAGGAATCACTGACTTGGCTCTATGCATGGGCAAGGCAATAGGCTGTGTATAGCAATTGCTCAGGGCTAGCGGCTGAACTCCGCTGCAATGCAGGGCTGCAGGTGGGGTTCCAGGGCTCCCCAGGGTCTCTGTCAGGCTCCCTGGTTATTCGGGGCCAGAGGCTATACTGAATAGTGGGGTAGGGCTACTGACTTGGCTCGCTACCCAAGTTGGGCTACAGTATTGTATCCATGCCAGGGTTCTCTGTGCTTAATGGTTGGACAGGACCAGTGGTTATACTCAGCAGTTGGGTGTGGCTGGAATTTTT